>JAFLJL010006539.1:0-22238 GCA_018398815.1 Conus ventricosus
CTTCCCCGCTCTTCCACTTTTTTTGCTTTTTTTCCCATCTTGTCTGTCTGTCTGTCCGTCTTTGCCTCTCTCTCTCTCTCTCTCTCTCTCTCTCTCTCTCTCTCCTCTCTCTCTCTCTCTCTCTCTCTCTCTCGTGATTATTATATTTATTAGTCCCCAATTACACATAGCCACTGTCCTCCACTATCTGTCTTCTGTCCTTCATTTTCCAAATCTGCTGTCCTTCATTTTCCAAATCTTCTGTCTTTCATTTTCCAAATCTTCTGTCCTTCATTTTCCAAATCTTCTGTCCTTCATTTTCCAAATCTTCTGTCCTTCATTTTCCAAATCTTCTGTCCTTCATCATAGATATCTTTCGTCGTTCAATGTCAGCATGTTCTCTGCCATTATCTGTATCTTTTGTCCTCCATCCATTTTATCATCTGTTCTCTTGCATACTGACTTCCATAAAAAACGCGAAAATTTGAAAGGCTATTTTTCGGGTGAAAAGGGGTGAATATACAATATTGAACCATTGTGGCAAGTTGTTTGGGTCCAAGACCCACGTGCAGTGAAAACATTGTGTGAGCAACACATTATTCCCAGCATTGGAGGGTCAACAAAAATGGCAAACTGGTTGCTGCATGTGAGGTACGTGCACACCATGCAGAGCAAAGTTAACCAGCGACAAGTACGCAGGCATGCAGCCTTTATAAAGCCGCGCTACAAGGTTCAGGTAACGACTTGCCGTCTGAGCGCTACAGAGATGCCAAGACTACGAGCAGAGGAACGCAATCGTGCCCTAGGCCATCTGGAGGCTGGTGTGGATGCCAGGCAGGTCGCCAACATCTTTAACGTCCACATCTCAACCATCTATCGTCTGCAGCACCGCATGCGAGTCACTGGTACCACTGATGATCGTCCCCGGCCAGGCCGTCCTTGGGTCACCACACCAAGAGAGGATCGCCATCTTGTTCGAACCCATCTGCGGGACAGGCAGCAAACAGCCGCTAACACTGCTCGACAGGTGCCTGGGAATCTCCAGCAACGAATCAGCCTCAACACTATGAGGCGGGATCTTCAGGAGAATGGGCTGGCATGTAGGCGTCCTCACAGAGTTCCAGTACTGACACCAAGACACCGGCAGGACAGGCTGCAGTGGGCACAAGCCCGAATCAACTGGTGTAGGCAGCAGTGGGGACGCATACTGTTCTCAGATGCGAACCGTTTTTGTATTGACATGGCTGACGGTCGTGTCAGAATATGGCGTCGACCTGGTGAACGCTATGCAGACTCCTGTGTGGTAGAGCGGAACCCCTGGGGAGGCCCGAACGTTATGATATGGGTGCAATTGGTATTAACCACGCCATAGGACCAGTCATCTTTCAGAACATTGGTCCTGGTCGCGGACAGGGTGTCAATGCACAGCGCTACATCAACCAGGTGCTCAGACCCCATGTCGATCCTTTTTTTGCACAACACCCAAACTGGACATTCCAACAGGACAATGCAAGACCACACACCGCCAGGGCCACCCAGCAATTTCTTCAGCATAACAACGTCAATGTGCTGCCCTGGCCAGCCCTCAGTCCCGATTTAAACCCAATAGAACATTTTTGGGATGAACTTGGCAGACGGTTGGACCTCCTGCGTCCACGACCAGCAACAGCGGCTCAACTTCACCAGGCCATCGTCCACGTGTGGGCTGGTGTGCCAAGGGGACGCATCAACCACCTGGTCCACTCAATGAGCCGCAGGTGTCAAGCAGTTGAGAGAACAGTATTTTACCAATCCTGGCTCACTTTCGCGATCAACCAGTTTTCGGGCGAAAGTGGCCTAAAAGCCGCCTTTTTCTGTTCTCTGACAAGTAACCAAAAAATAACGATTATCTACAAACAAACATACTGTGCAGGGTTATCCGTTTTCAATACTAATTTACTAAACTTTTCAGATTTCAGTTTTTGTTTAATCCTATGTTTTTTCTTGATCGTTTTCAATAACATCATTTTCGCGCAAACATTCTTCAAATGAGTCTCTGTCTTTCATGTGAAATAACACTACAGTCTTTAACTGTTCTCTAAAGTCTTTTAAAACCGAGTTATATTTCTGGCATAAAATCCACACACTTATCCCATCATGTCTTCCACTGAAAGCTAGTTTTGACAAAGTGTTTCTCTTTTTAACTATATCTTTTTCTGCTGAACAGTCATCTATAATAAAGAGTGTCTGCGTTCCTTCAAACACTTTATAAAAGTATTCTAAACACTCACTCAGTTTAGTGCTAGGATTAACTAAATATACGTCATTGTCTGTCCATATAAACCTTCTATCATGATATGCTTTGTTCCTTTTAAGTGTTGGACAGAAAATCACAATATGATCAAAATTATAGCGATAAACTGTTTGTAATAAGTCTAGGACAAATATTGTTTTTTCCACAACCAGTCTGCCCACAAATCATTGAACAATGAGGGATTTTATCATAAAGTTTAACTGCTCCATAGTTTTATAACAGAGTTTAATCTAATCCAGTTATTATTTTTATCATACTCTCCGTCAAAACTTGTTCAGTATAATAAAACCCTATGAGGCCTAAATGTGTAAGATTAATCCAATTCAGTTCTGTAAGATTGTTTCTATTTAAGTCAACATTGATTTTGTTGCTTGTTGTTATGATCTTAATATCCTCGCCATTGTGAAGAACGACGACAACAACGTTAAGACGTTTAACATCTAAGTTTTGCCAGCTAATATTAATTCCTTTTATAAGGTCATCACTAACGCCCACAACCCCATCCCTCTCCACATCTTTAAAGACAGAAATTTCAAATATCATTGTGAACGTGTCTCCTAATTTTCTGCTTGGAAAGAACTGTAATTTTGTAGAAGCTTTTTTTAAAACCGTTTCTTTTCTGTGGAGGATGTACTGCTTTTTCCCATACGGCGTTATTTCAATTTCTTTCCGACTATTGTCGTCCGGCATAAGACTTACATGTAAAGGGCCAGAGTTGAATGCTTTTCTGAAACTTTTTTGACGGCTAAAATATGTAAATGGGCTTATGAATTCAAATTTTATGTCCCATTCTAAATATGGTTCTAAGTGCCATTTGAGGTCAGGTTTTCGAACTATTTTATATTCATACTGGCCAACATTATTTGCCTCTAGATTGCGCAGTTGTTCTAGTTTAGGAAACTTTTTGCTGTCGGCAACCTCTTTACGTTTATAATCACCATCTTTAGTGTATTCAAAACCATACAAAGCGCCTATCTCGCCGTTCTGTTCAAAGTCCGCAACGTCTGCAAGGTCTTTTAATTCTAAAGTTATACACCTCACAGGCGCTAATGTAACTCCTGATTCTTCTGGCCCACGCGACATTATTTTTTAGTAACGTATTATTTTATTTCCAAAACAATGTGCAGGTTATCACATTTCACAACTTTCCCCGCTTTGTCTTTGATTTTTATATTAAATGATCCGACCTCCCACAAACTAATCTTTTGAACTGTAAATTAGGGAATTGTATAATTTCATAATCGCAATATGCAGCTTTCCCTGACGGAAGAGCTCTTAAAACAGTTGAGGGCCTTCCATCACATAAGTTTTCATCAGTGCTCAGCTCATCCAAATGAACATAAAGTAATGAATGTAATGCAAGATCGAGTGATTTTCCCCCTCATAAGTAGTTTTGTTTGGCGCAACTCTAAAACTATGAATGGACCGATCAGCAGTTGTAAAGCCTAACATTTTAGCTAGCTCTTTATCAAAATAGTACCCTACTTCTTCTTCTTCAGGTTTGAAGGCCAACATTGTTTTCAGATTTGCATTGTTAAGTTTGAGAGTAATGTCAAAGTTACTCATTGCTTCTTTTAGTGAGCAAAACCCGTAATAACCATCAGGTATGGTTAACTGGCTAACTAAGTTTCCTCCATTATCAAATTTTTGAATCTATTATTCTCCCTGGATTCAGTTATATTAAACCATACGACTTTGTAGAATATTTCATGAAGCGCGACCGTTCTGGTTCCGCATTCGTTATTAATAGCATGTTCTAAAAACGAAGGGCGGTCTTGAGTTGTTATTGTTACAAACATTTTTTAAAACAAATTAAAAATGAGTGCATTCAAATATACTGATGCAAAATATTCTGTTGGGCCGCACTACAATCTTAAAAATATAACAACTGACACCCTCGACATTTCTGTGACCCAGACTGACACCTTTCATAAAAAGGTAAGTACTCCATTAAGCAGATATCTTAACCCCCCTGTTAAAAAAGACTACATCCCAAAAGTGTGGTTCAGTCATCCGATGCAGTTTTATCAGAACCAGTTAAACTTTGCTGTGTTTTGTGCATCAACTGGGTGTGGAGTGTCGTATGCTGATCACTTAAATCATCCTAATCCTTTGGTTAGGTCAGTGTATAGATTTCATTTCTATTACACCTTCAGACGTATTTTGACTGAACTGCAAGCGCCATTACCAAATGACAAACCGTTTAATCCATTAGCAACAGAATAGACATGAAGGCTTTTGAAAGAATCTGTAACGAATTCAATATTAACATCAAGACAGACTTTAGACAAAAGTTGGACCGCAATCATGGCTTAGGCACCCCTTATTATTGGGGCGTGCACAGAAAATATAACTATGACTGGAATCCTCCTTACACATCTTTCTCTTCAGGCACAGCTGTTCACCTCGGGTCCATAGAGCAAGAGCATAAAACAGCATGGACAACATTTATCTTAGACACTTCTAAGGGCCTAACTAAAGCGGGAATAGAACGAATAAACGACTCTGTTCGCACTTACGTTTGGTGTTTGCTAGGTTCACAAGCACAGACAAGATCGAACATAACAGATCCTTCTACTGGCTTTGATGCACAAAAACAGTTCTTGGCAAATTTAGAGGACGCCATTAATTCTACAGTTGATTTACCTTCAAGTATTAAAAGATACCAAAATGTTTTACAATACGCAAGATCAAAAGTAGACTTTGCTGTTGGCACTGGTTTATACATGCTGCCTTCTGACCTCAGACTCCAGATAGGTACAATAATAAACTATAATAATGAAATTCTTATAGCAGGCAATGAACAGAAGGTTGGGAAAAACGACATAAATTCTGAGCCAGTAATATTACAACCAATAAAAGAACACCCAAGATTAAGTCATCTAATCCCCGAAGTCCAACCCCCCAAAGTCATTGAAGACTCAGCAAAGCTTGCGGACTCTGTTCGCGATGACCATGAATATGAAAAGACAGCGCTTGTTCTTGATTAACTGGCCTAGGATTACTTGGTCTTTATCTTACTAAATAGTAACCCAACTATTACGAGAACTAATGTCCATAAGTGCTCGGCCATAAAGCCAACTACTTTGCTTGCAGTAGACAAAAGCCAGCTGACAATACTCCCCAATATTCCTGGTAAAGCGTCCACGGCTTTACCAGCTAATTTTTTTAATAAACTTGCAAGATGATCAAGCTGTTTTTTTACCCATGATTTATCAGGCGGAGATGGAGGCGATGGCGGCGGAGGTAATGAACTTTGACCACCGCCGCCTGTAATAGCCATCACCAGTGTACTTATTGCAAATCCTAAGGCTGTTATAACGCTTGCCAATGTGACTCCCTGCTCTCTAAACAATGTTCTTATTCGTTCTGCTAGCGTTGCGTCTTCATATAAAATTTTTTCGATAGTTTCTCTTATTCTATTCACTTGAGTTCGTAATAGGTCTCGGTTAGTAGTCGTCACTTCTAGTCTTGCTGATCTCTCTTGTTCAAGATCTTTTAGTCTTTGGGTTATTCTTTCTTTAATATCAGGCCCTAAGTTGGCGTCATCAGCCTCAACGAGTTTTTCTTTTTCTCTTTTTATATGCCCATCTAGTTCACCTAGTTTTGCTAAATTGTTTGTTAATTCGCCTTTGATGGTTCTTAAAGCATGATCAAGGGCCGCTATTTCTCGCATGGGTAGCGGTGAGTTGTGTATAGTCTTTAACGCTGTTTCTTCTGAAAAACTGGTTTCTGCTTCTATTGCATTTATTATTTCATCTGCCGATTGATTTAATTCTTTAAGTTCCATGTTTTGTATTTGGTTAGCTGTTGGGAGTTCCTGCAGCGTGTTTTGAAGTTTAGCAACTGCATCCCTATCTAATTTCGGTCTAACAAGGCCAAGGCGATTTTGATCTTTCACACTGAGTCTTTGTATAATTGTACTCTTGGCTAAAAACTTTGATGGGTCGGGTTTAGTTGTAAGCCGAACAAGTTGCCCTTGATCGTTTTTTACAGACAAATGATCATCTTTTAATTCAAAATCATTTGGGTCTATAAATTCGGGAGGTTCTTGGCCTAAACTTTCGTAAAATGATTTAACCTTACTTTCTGTTAATTCATGCCGCATTGAGAGCGTTGAGCGATGCTGTGTCAAAGGGATCATTTCACTCATGTCGTCTCCAAGATCAAAAACATCATAATCTTCTTCGCCTTCAATTCCTGCCATGTTTTTAAATAATTAACTTTTATTTTGCTTCATAAAAATGCCACAACAAGCACATGGCTCGATTCTTAACCCGCATAGAAGTCTGAAAGAGCCCCATGGCGTGAAGGGAAATAAACGGAATATTATTGTTCCAAATAATCCATCTACTATTGATGCAGATCAAATTCTTACTGTCAAATTTCCAGACCTAGGAGCAGATGAATTGATTGTGCCAGGCTCTGCCCGTCTTACTTTCAAAATAGAACTTGTTTCAACAACAGACCCAAACAGGACAGTTGTACAGAATCTGGGGCGGGCAATCGTTAAGAAAATTTCTATAAAACTTGAGGGGCAAGAAATATTTTCTTTACACAATGCAGACATATTTTTAACCTATTCTGATCTATGGCTAACCGGGAATGAAAGGGCTGATCTTGCGGTTCAAGGAATCGAAAATGAAGAAGCACTAAAACATAGAATAGGCGCCGAAGATATTAAAGACGGCAAAAAGTATGCAGCTGTAAATTTTGCGTATGGAAATCGCTTTTCCATCCCCTTAGATTTTGAGTTGTTAAAAGCGCATGCGCCATACTTTCAAGGAGGATTAAAAGACAGATTGTCATATGAACTAACTTTTAATGAATACAAACGTGTTATCAGATCATCAGACACCGGAGCAAAGTACAGCATTTCTGACATCTCGTTAGAGTTTGACGTTGTTAGCAACCCTTTCTTAGCAGAGCTGATTGAGCAACAATATCAGAGAAAATTAGTAATATATTACGACAGAGTGATTCATCATACAACATATCCCAGAAGCAGGGCAGACACTATATGGAATTTTAGTTTTAGCGTCGCAGCAAGATCGCTTAAAGGTATTTTATTGCTGTGTGAAGATGAAGAACCGTTCAAAAGAGCAAGTGAAAAGTTTTTTAATCCTAAAATAACGAAAGTGCAATGTTCGATTGAGGGTAGTCCTAACCAAATCTACGCTAGCGGGCTTAAACCTTATCAGCATTTTGATGAAATAAGAAAACTGTTTGGAGGCGGGAGGTGTAGAAATCCAACAGTTGACCTTGCGTCTAAAGATTTACATCTTCACAATGTTAGGCTTGATGATTATTTAACAACGAAATACGGTTTATGGATTGACCTAAGGTCAACAGAGGATAATCAGTTGCATGGAAGCGGGAGAGCTGTGAGAGACGTAATAAACATTCAAATTGATAAAGAAGAAGAAGCCGATAAACCGCTTAATGTACATTTGTTTTTAATATATGATGCGCAGCTGAATATTGGAGATAACAGATTAAAAGATGTAGTATACTAAATTATTTTTTATTAAAAAAGCATGGAAGAAACAAAAGTTGACTGCAGGATTCGTTGCAAAATGAAAAATAATAAAGTTTATAAAAACCTTTTGGTGGTAGTTGAATCCATTAGTGAGAAGACTGACGTTTCAAGCCATAGGCCCGTTGTCAAAGTGAAAAGAAGAGGACAGTGTACACAGGAAAGCCTATGTGAGAATTGGGTGAGAACATTTCATTTAATGATTAAGTTGGACCAGAATAAAGTCACTGATCACTGTTCAGGTGTATTGAGCTCACACAGACACACTGCAGTTCACACAAAGACACCAACACACACGCCCCCCCCCCTTTCTTCTCCCCCCCCCCCCTTCTTACAACCCCCACAAAGCCACATACACACACAGACACCACCACCACCCTGCACCACACAAAAGGAGGGAATAAATGGAAATATTCACTATTTAGCCTACTGAAAGAAAAAGAAACAGAGGCTAAAGAAGGACAGGACAGAGAGATTAAGGCAGAAGGGCCCTGGCTCAGCTAGACGTCAGTGACTCTGATGTTCATCCCAGCTGGCTGTGTGGTGCCCAAGCGGCTGATGACAAGGTTCTCCATGTGCTTTCTGTACACACGGTCTCTGGGGTTCTGCCACACTGCTGCTATCTTCGCATGACTGTAGCTGTGATGTGGACCAACAAAATGTTGGCCGACTGGGTTGTTGTAGCCCAGCTTCATCGACCTCAGGTGCTCTGAAAAGCGGTCGGCCAATGAGCGGTAGGTCTCCCCAATATACAGCTTGGAGCAGAGGGTGCAGGTCAAGATGTACACTAAGTCCCTAGACTGGCAGTTTAAACTGGACCTCACAGTGAATGTGCCAGTGGGTCCCACGACTGTAGCTGAAGTGTCTATGAATGGGCACGTCTTGCATTTTTTGTCCCCACAAGGTCTGCACCCTGGTGAGGTTGACTGGGTGGCCTGCGGTCTAAGCTTGGACCTCACAAGCATGTCACGCAGGTTCTTGTCCCTCTGAAAAGCAAACAGGGGTGGCTTGGAAAAGATTTGTTTGAGGTCTGGGTCTTGTTGGAGGAGACTAAAGTTTTCACGTAGGATTCTGCAGACTGGTAGGTTGTGAGGATGGTATGGGATGACTACCTTCTTCATAGCCCGCCAGTACCCAGAGGATATTGTGCAGACAGCACTTGAGCGTGCATGCTCTACCAGCCGCACAGAAGCCCTGAGACCAAAAGCAACGGGAGAGGATGAGGATCGCGCTGTGGTAGTCATCCCATACCATCCTCACAACCTACCAGTCTGCAGAATCCTACGTGAAAACTTTAGTCTCCTCCAACAAGACCCAGACCTCAAACAAATCTTTTCCAAGCCACCCCTGTTTGCTTTTCAGAGGGACAAGAACCTGCGTGACATGCTTGTGAGGTCCAAGCTTAGACCGCAGGCCACCCAGTCAACCTCACCAGGGTGCAGACCTTGTGGGGACAAAAAATGCAAGACGTGCCCATTCATAGACACTTCAGCTACAGTCGTGGGACCCACTGGCACATTCACTGTGAGGTCCAGTTTAAACTGCCAGTCTAGGGACTTAGTGTACATCTTGACCTGCACCCTCTGCTCCAAGCTGTATATTGGGGAGACCTACCGCTCATTGGCCGACCGCTTTTCAGAGCACCTGAGGTCGATGAAGCTGGGCTACAACAACCCAGTCGGCCAACATTTTGTTGGTCCACATCACAGCTACAGTCATGCGAAGATAGCAGCAGTGTGGCAGAACCCCAGAGACCGTGTGTACAGAAAGCACATGGAGAACCTTGTCATCAGCCGCTTGGGCACCACACAGCCAGCTGGGATGAACATCAGAGTCACTGACGTCTAGCTGAGCCAGGGCCCTTCTGCCTTAATCTCTCTGTCCTGTCCTTCTTTAGCCTCTGTTTCTTTTTCTTTCAGTAGGCTAAATAGTGAATATTTCCATTTATTCCCCTCCTTTTGTGTGGTGCAGGGTGGTGGTGGTGTCTGTGTGTGTATGTGGCTTTGTGGGGTTGTAAGAAGGGGGGGGGGGGGGAGAAGAAAGGGGGGGGGGGCGCGTGTGTGTTGGTGTCTTTGTGTGAACTGCAGTGTGTCTGTGTGAGCTCAATACACCTGAACAGTGATCAGTGACTTTATTCTGGTCCAACTTAATCATTAAATGAAATGTTCTCACCAATTCTCACATAGGCTTTCCTGTGTACACTGTCCTCTTCTTTTCACTTTGACAACGGGCCTATGGCTTGAAACGTCAGTCTTCTCACTAATGGATTCAACTACCACCAAAAGGTTTTTATAAACTTTATTATTTTTTCATTTTTAAAAAAGCATGTCTGTTCAGGTTTATCCAAATGTGCCTACAGCGCCGCCAAAAGAAGAGATAGTAGAAACCCTAACATAAAAACCTTCAGATTAACCAACATTACACAAATGCAGCAAGTACTAGAGCAAGACCTTTCAAATACAGCAAAACCAAACGAAGGTATTCTGCTGCCTTTAATGCTGTTACATATGTTAATACTGGTGCATCGACTATAAGTGCTCTATCAGCAGGAACGAGTGTTGGTCTCTTAGCAACGGCATAGGCGCACCCGCAGCTTTACCTCTAGGAGGTTTGTCTTTAGCTCTCGGTCTGTGTTCATTAGCTGTAAGTGCGGCTGGCAAAAAATTAAAAACTAAACTCCAAAAGCACACAGCTATGGTTCAACTAATAACGGCTAAACTTAGTTCGTTTAAACTGACAATAAATAAAGCGCTTGTTGACTCAAACATCACGGATGAAGAATTTAATCGTGTACAGGCCGATTTTGATGACTACAAAAGACAAAAGTTTGATCTTCAAAGAAAGGCAAGGACAAGTTTTTCTCAACAGCCAGACGCCGAGCAGATAAAAAAGGAATGCTTAAAAAAAGTAAACGAGACATTAAACTCTGTTCTAAACAGCTCACAGTAACAACACCGAAGGGTGTTTATACTGTAGTTTATGAGTCCAAGCACAAAAAACCGTTGATATTGATTCTGATTAATTATTTTTTTTTAATTTAAATAAATATTTTGAGTTAGAAAAGAAGCTCAACATGGCTAAGATATATGAAGGGCAAGACGAATTTTTTGAAGGAATGCTTGAGAGAGAGCGTTTATCAAGAGCACTGAATGATATTGATTTAGAAGTCATTGACCCAACAAACGTACAGGCAAGCATTGTACATGCTATTTCTCAAGTTCCAAGTAAACTAACAATAGACCCGCCAGTTAAAGTAATGTTAGCTGTTTTAATCGACTATATAACAATAAATGAAGAAAATCTAGAAGTTTGGGTCTCAACTAAACAACAGACTATTCTTTCTCATAACGACTTAACACCCGGTTGGGCAGACGAACTGCTTACACAGTTTGAGCTGCCGCTGAAGAAGCCAAAATGAGAGGCTCTGGTTGGTCAGAGGGCGAAGTTTTAGAGATTAGATTAAAACAGGCTAAGTATGCACCGATTGTTGGCAAGTCTTACATTCCACTGCCTCGAGAGTTGGTAGCGAAAAGAGCAGTTCTAAACATAAAGAATTCAGACAACAAATGCTTTATGTGGTGTGTTCTTGCAAGGCTGCATTATATCCGCAAAAACGCAGAGAGAGTATCTAACTATCGTCCTTACATCAATGATCTTAACTTCAATGGAATATCCTTTCCTGTTAGTGTAGATCAAATTGATCAGTTTGAAGAACAAAACAAACCAATAACTGTTAATATTTACACATGGGATGAGGAAACAAATCTACAGCCGATTAAAGTGTCCAAGAACAGCCCAACAATTGGCGAGCCAGACAAAAATCATGTTGACTTACTACTGATGTTTTCACCAGCGGGGCTACCGCATTACACATTAATACGAACAATGAGTAAACTAATGCAGCATACTTCAAAAGATGGGCACAAACAAGAATTCTGCAGAAAATGTTTAACAAGAATGCCATCTGTGCAAGCCGCGAGCGAACATATAAAACATTGTATTAACCCAGTTGACTGTAATACAGAACTAATTACGCCCCCACCCGGATCTAAAGTTAGTTTTAAGAACTGGAAAAAACTGCAACATTCTCCCATACGTAGTTTACGCAGACTTCGAATCGCTCATTGTTCCTTATGAAGGGCCAACCCCACAAAAACTTCGAAAAACAGTCTTAATGAGTAATCATCAGATTTGTTCATTTGCTTTCATCATTGTCAGGTCGGATGGCGCCCATTCGAAACCAGAATTGTATAGAGGGCCTAATGCTGCAGAATACTTCTTAGAACGCATGCAGCAAGTGCGTAACGCCTGTTCTAATAATCTAAACTTATCTGAAATCATAATGACGCCTGAAGACCAACAACAGTATGACTCAGCCACACATTGTTGGATTTGTGGTTTAGAACTCAGTGAGGAAGCCAATCCAACAGGTGGCCTTAGCGGCCAGCGGGTAAGAGACCATGATCACATTAGTGGAAAGTTCAGAGGAGCAGCGCACAGTAAATGCAATCTTCAACTAAAGTTTGAACCAAAGACATGGAAGCTGCCTGTATTCTTTCATAACTTGCGAGGTTACGACTCCCACCTTATAATGAAAGCAGTGGACGATGCCTTCAGGGTAGCATGCATTGCACAGTCATCAGAAAAGTACATGTGTTTCACTTTAAATAACATGTCTTTCTACGACTCTATGCAGCACATGATGGGGTCATTAGAGTCACTGGCCATGTCCTTAAAGGCCTGCCCAATAACGGAAGAATATTTTGACCCAACTCTTGTTAGAAAGGGCGTTTACCCTTATGAGTACATGAACAGTTGGGAAAGGTTTGATGAAGATACACTTCCACCTAAAGGCGCGTTCTTTTCTAGTCTTAGAGGAAAGGACATCAGCGATTCTGATTACCAGCATGCTCAAGAAGCATGGCAGAAGTTAGATTGTAAAACAATGGGAGACTATCATGACTCATACTTGATGGCTGATGTATGTTTGTTGGCGGATATTTTTGAAAATTACAGAAAGACCTGCATGAAACATTATAGCCTGGATCCCGCGCATTACATTTCTGCGCCCGGGATGAGTTGGGACGCTTTCTTAAAGTTTACTGGAGTACAGATTGATTTATTGTCTGACCTACCAATGATTCAGATGATTGAAAACGGATTGCGGGGAGGAATTAGTATGGCGTCGCATCATTACTGTAAAGCAAACAAAAAATACTTGGACGACTATGATCCGAGTAAAAGGTCTAACTATCTCATGTATTTAGATGCAAACAATCTGTATGGATGGGCAATGGCGCAATCACTTCCATTACGTAACTTAAAATGTACACAGGCGGCGATCCAAATAATATTCAAAAGGCATTAAAGTGGTTGGGCAGTTTAACGCCAAATCAACAGCGTGGATACATTCTAGAAGTTGACTTAGAATATCCTCATGAACTCCATGACCTGCATAATGACTATCCATTAGCAGCAGAAAGTCTAAAGATGGATCCAAGAGAGCCGCCTAAACTTGTGCCTAATCTTCGAGGCAAAAAAAATTATGTCTGTCATTACAGACTTCTACAATTTTATTTAAGACATGGTTTAAAGTTAACAGCTGTCCATCGCATAATTGCTTTTGACCAAGAACAGTTCATGAAACCATACATCATGAAGAACACTGATCTCAGAACTAAATCCGCAGATGCTTCAGAAAAAGACTTTTCAAGCTGATGAACAACAGCTGTTTTGGAAAGACTATGGAGAATCCGCACAAGCGCAAAGATGTCAGATTAGTCACCAAAGAGAACGAAGCAATTAAGCTGACTTCAAAACCAAATTATCAGGACTTTAGAAGATTTCATGATCACCTTTTTGGCATAATGATGAAAAAAAAGAAAGTCAAATTGGACAAACCTGTATTTATTGGGTTTACTGTTTTAGAATTATCAAAGCTTTTGATGTTAGAGTTTCTTTATGACTACTTTAAGCCCCTGTATCCTGAGTCCAGAGTGCTTTACACAGATACAGACAGTTTTGTTATAGATATCCCTACTGAAGACATCTATAAAGACATGGAAACCGAAGTAGCTAAAGGGCATGCAGGATGGTATGACACGTCCGATTATCCTAAAGACTCGCCTTTACATTCAATTACTAACAAGAAGGTTTTAGGAAAGATGAAGGATGAATTATCTGGAAAGGTAATCAAGGAGTATGTGGGGTTAAGGTAAAAAATGTACAGTATTTCGAGCCAGGAGAAAATCATTAAGAAAGCAAAGGGAATATCTCGCAGCGTTGTGCAGTCAAACATATCACATGACAACTACAAAGAAGCATTGTTTGGCAATAAGACTTTCCATCATGACAACGTAAAACTGCGATCTAATCTACATGAGATCAACACAACAGTTGTAACAAAGAAGTCATTAGATAGAACAAACACAAAACGAGTATTTGTTAATCCAGAGTTTTCATATGCAATCGGGCACTGGAGAACCGTAAATTAATTAAAGCGGAACGGTGCCTGGCGGGATTATCTGCAGTTCTTCCTTCACAAAAGATCTTTGAGGAGCTGGTTGTTTTGTTGTGCCAGTTTCTCGTAAATAATACACGGGCGGATTCATTTTTACAATTCTTTTTATTTCATATGGATCAATACTCCAAATTGGATCGGTTGCCCTGATGCGAGTGTCCCCTTCTGCTTCCCCCGGTAAATAAAGGTACCTTACTTTCAAACCAAACGGTAATAGTTTGCCGGATGAAGACTCTCCTTCAACAACATTTATTGTTTTTCTTTTGATTGCTTGTACTGGTTTTAACCCTTTAAATTCTTCATTATTCATTGCGCGCAAAACTGAGGGCAGTCTTCTAACCCATTCTGTGTTGCGAGAGTTGTCAATAAGCTCTCTGTGATACTGGTAGGAGAAAAGTCTTTCGGCTAACTGTTTGTTAAAGTTTTCAACTAAAGCCTGTGATCTGTGAACTCCCGGAATGCCTCTTCTAATAGTAACTCTGTGTTTTAACAATAATTGATTCACTTGGCCTTTAAATTCTTTTCCATCATCGACTTGAATCATGCGAGGGAAAGTTAAGGGGCCTCGTTGGTATATCAGTTGTATGGCAACAGCAACAGCAGAAGCGCTCTTTTGCGTTAACGGTTCCGCATCTTTGTATCTTGAAGCTATGTCAATGACTGTAAGTGCGTACTTAAATCTTTTTCGTCTAATCCTATCAGAGGGTAAATATAGAAGGTCCATTTGATGGGTGTCGTTCGGTATTGTATTCACAAATTGTGGTCTCTGTATTCGTTTGGGCGCAGGTAAATAAATTTGCCAAATCGCTTGTTTAGATAACCATTCCTTTGCTGTTTGTTCACTGACTCCCGCTGCTTGGCTTAGCTTTTTAATTGCTGTTATTCCCTTCCAATATCCTTTTGGTGAATAATAAATTTTGTTCATTTTTTACTCAGCCAATATTATGCGCAACAAAATACACAACAGTCATACCAAAGACAATAAACCCGATTTCTTGCATCTTTTGTTTTTCTGATGGATGATAAAAATCGCTAAATTTTGGTGGGGCAATGTCTCGATTGGTTTGCCTGTTACTAGATAATATTGTTTTATTGCTTGATCAACATCTTTAAATGTGTAAGCCGCATGGCCCTGTTTTTTCAGAGTATCATTAATAAAATCTAACTGCCCAATTCTCTGCTTTTCATAGCGATCTTGTGCTGCAGCTAGTTGCTCCACAGCTTTGTTATGTCTTTTTCTCTCGCCTTCATCTCGCAGTTTACTAAATGCGTAATTACTTCCACTAAAAGCGAGCGCATTAACCACAGCGCCGCCTATCATCATTACGAGTGAAGCCATTTTTTATAAATGTATTTTTTATTTACATATTTATACTGTCTGGAATTATTCCTTGCTTGACTAGAAAATCTTTCGTGGCAACCGAAGCTGCAATGATAGCAATCAGCTTTGCTGAATCCTCAAAGTCTAGTTTGCCAAGATCTGCTGGTTTAATTCTTAACAGGCTTTTACCAAGCATTGAGTATCCTACACTTAGTCCTCCAATAACAGCAGAATGGTATACAAGGTTGGTAACAGTTTTTTCGGTGCTCATTTTTATAAAATAAAATAATTATAATTATTAAAAAACATGAACAGTGATGATCTCCTACAGCTACAAGGCAGCCTAAACCTTCCTGAACTTATGAATGACCAAGTTGATGATCAAGCTATTATGCCCAAAAAGGAAAGGCTGTATTCTTTGGCAGCATGTGGGAAAACAAAACAGTTCCTCGGAACTGAATTCAGCATAGAACAGATTCAACAGATGTCGCCGCAAGACATTATAAAGTATCATAACAGGTATGAAGCGCAGCTGGGGTCTAGAATGGTGAAAAGTGTGGGGCAAACGGTTCTTAGTTTGTACACTAAACTAGTCAGTAGATTTGCCCCCATTGATTCTGAACAAGATCTTACGTATGATTTAACGCAAGATCCAGTTTTAACAAAGTCATTAGAGTCTCTAGGGTGTGATCTATACTACAGATTTGGAACATTGTTATCGCCATTAATCATGGGATTAATAACTTTTAATCATATAGATTTTGTTTCCCTTCAAAATGAACGAGCTGGAAAATCATCAGAATCAGGAAACATTGAATCAGGTGGAGAAAGTAACCAAGCCAGAAAATCAGCAGAAAACACTGAATCAGGTGGGGACCAGTGAAAAGCATCCTCATCCTGGGCGTGTTAAAGCAGGAAAAAAATTAGCAGAGTGGAACAGACAAAAAAAATTAATGTTACAGAATATAACTCATCATGAAAACATAACACCTCCAACGCCAGAACAAGTTGATTCAATGCCAGCTATAAAAACTCCATGTGATACAAGGGCCCCAAAGTCTTCATGGAATATTGAACTTAAAACTGTTGCCATTTTTGGCGCCATTGCTGCTGTTGGGGGCGGTTATTACGGTTATAAAATATATACACAATGGCAGCAGAAACAAAAGCAATCAAAAAAATCTGAACCGCTAAATACAGAAGACAACAGCACGCCAGAACCATCAACAACAAAAGATCATTTTGATCCATTTATAATGCAATAATATTTTAAGAACTTAATTTTAAATTTTTTAATGAAAATAGATCATGGCGTATTATAAAATGATAAAGTCAATAAATAAAGACATGGAGTCTATAAAAGACATTTCCATAGACCAGAATTGTAATCAATGCGGTTGCTTAGGATGTAAGAACTTCCTTAAGATCTATGCAGAGAACGCTGAGCAAGACATCCTCAACGATGACGCGTTTTTGAGGCGTGTGTGTACTATATTAGACATCTACTATTTAAGATAAAAACATAGCTTGTATTTTTTTGATAATTATAAGATAACTTGAATACTTAAAGGATGACTTAGTTATGATCTTGAGGTGACTTAATCAAGAACTTAGAAGTTACTTGATCAAGAACTTATTAGGAACTTGAAGTAACTTAATTAAAAACTTAATTAAGAACTTGGGGTGACTTAATTAAAAACTTAATTAAGAACTTGGGGCGACTTGGGGGTAGGAGTGTGTGTGGTGTACACAGGGGGGTGGGGTGGGAGGACGTGCGTGCGTGGGGTGGGGGTGGGGGGACGTGCGTGCGTGGGGTGGGGGTGGGGGGACGTGCGTGCGTGGGGTGGGGGTGGGGGGACGTGCGTGCGTGTGTGTGCGCGCACCTTTGATTATTTATAAGAAACGAATGTTCAGAATATAATATAGTTATTATCAGTAAAACAACAAAACAACAACAATAACAGCACACACGCACAAACATTTAAAAAATAAGGAAGTGCTTGCATAGGAAAATGGGAAAGGGTTTTATGGTTGGCGCTTAAGCGCCGTAAATTCAAGACGGCTGCCGGTCTCTCTGTCAACTGAAGATTATTCAAAGCAGCCACCAAGTGCATTTATCAAAAGCTTGATTTAATAAACAAGACAGTTGAATAAAGTACATTCTGTGGCCGCCCGAAGGCAGCCAAAAAAGTTGAAGCAGGACGTTGAAGCGAAGCAGTGAAGCCAGTAATCACAGCAATATATACAAAGTCATGAAGTGCTTGGTGGAAATTCAAGGCAGTCAACTCTAAACAAACCCGACCGCTCCTGCATGAGCGGTATCTAAAAATAGATCTTACGTCAGTGGTAGGCCTGCAGTGGTCTTACAGTCGCGCGCACTGTTGCTAAAGCAGCCAACTCTAAACAACCCCGACCGCTCCTGCATGAGCGGTATCTAAAAATAGATCTTACGTCAGTGGTAGGACTGCAGTGGTCTTACAGTCGCGCGCACTGTTGCTAAAACGCCACACAAACAAACATTGTATGACTAGGGCTGTGACAGTTGAGGTTCAGCCTGGGAGGGAGGGAGGGAGGGTGGGGAGAGCGACGAGGGGGAGGGGGGAGGGTGTTAAGGTCAACGGACAGAATAAGTGACACCAACCAGCCTTGCGTCGGCGGTGGTTATAGGATACCAAAGAATCGCAAATTATTGCGCCTTGAAAACCCCTCTAATCTGTCTATTTCTTCTGACATCATCGTAACTTGTTGGTGCAGCAAAAGAAATGTTCTGAAAATGAAAGGTGAATTTTGTACTTGTTCAGCAAGAATATGCCTCTAGATGTCCCATCTGTTCCTTCAGAATGGCAGGGCTGGGTATGAAATGGGTTTGTCTGGCATGCCACACTAAATATGTGCACCATGTCCTTGTTTTATGCCGGTCATGGTCCCTTTCAACTGAACAAGCACTGCAAAATAAACTGTAGGCTATATTGTGCCAGGAAGTTTTGAATTATTTCTATGAAAAACTGAAAGAGCACTGAAAGATAAACTGTATATTATACCAGGAAGTTCTGAACTGTTTCTAAAAAATATCGAACAGATGTTGAACGTGAAGTCAAGCGGTTTGACAGTTCTTAGTTCTTGGAGCTCTTAACTGAGCTAATAACAATCCGACAAGAGAACAAGGCTCGCCACTCAATTTCTTTGTCAAAAACTTTGCCATGGCCTCATGATAAACAATGTATTTTTTCACAAGATCGGTCTGTTGATCGGAAAGTTTTCCTTGCGAAGATAACAACACTTCAGCCATTTCTTGAGTAATATTAGTGCCACTTCCAGCACTGACAGAAGGCATTGAAACATCACTTCCCTGACTCGCCATGTTTTTTAACACACACAAGTTCTCTCTGAAACGTCTTTACAGCCCACCGGTCGAATGTAAAATGGCGGCGGCTGTGTATGGTGGGCACAACACAAAGTGTCACGTGATTTAAGCTCGGCACTTGATTTGATAAGAGGCTTATGCGCAGTAAACATGACTAGAACTGGCAAGCCGTCTCGTCATCGGGTGTGCGACGCCGCGTGGTCTCGCAGCAGTTCCCTGCCGCACGAACCACTGTAACCTGATACGCCCTGCCGCAATCCACGAACCCTGAAATTAGGCCTGTGTGCACAGTGTCTCGGTCAAGCCATACATAATTTCTAGATTTAAGCAGGATTTTTTACTTTATGTTTGTTCAGTATGTTTGTTTGTAGAAAATCGTTATTTTTTGGTTACTTGTCAGAGAACAGAAAAAGGCGGCTTTTAGGCCACTTTCGCCCGAAAACTGGTTGATCGCGAAAGTGAGCCAGGATTGGTAAAATACTGTTCTCTAGTTGTCAACGCAAATGGTGGCCACACACGGTATTAGGATTTCAAGCTGGTTTGTCACGTGACCTTGGATTTTCCACACAAAAGACATATTGCTGATGACATTTTCACACATTACCGGTGTAATGAATCAAATCACGTTGAATTCTCGCTTCCACTCTGTACAATTGTGACCAATAAAATTCACCCCCAACCTTCAGCTTGTTTTGTTTTTGCGTTTTTTATGGAAGTCAGTATATTTCTAGATCTTCTGTCCTCCACTGTCCATGTATCTCCTGTCTTCCATTATTTGCATCTTCTGTCTTGTATTAATTTGTATGTTCTGTCTTCCATTATTTGTATCTTATGTCCTCCATTATTTGTATCTTCCGTTTTCCATTATTCACATATTTTGCCCTCCACTATTGATGTCTTCTACCTTCCACTATTGATGTCCCCAAACCTCCACCACTGATGTCCTCTAACTTCCACTATTGATGTCTTCTACCCTCCACTATTGATGTCCTCTGCCCTCCACTATTGATGTCCTCTGTCCTCCACTATTGATGTCTTCTGTCCTCCACTATTGATGTCTTCTGCCCTCCACTATTGATGTCCTCTGCCCTCCATCCACTATTGATGTCTTCTCTCCTCCACTATTGATGTCTTCTGTCTTTCACTATTGATGTCTTCTACCCTCCACTATTGATGTCCCCAAACCTCCACCACTGATGTCCTCTAACTTCCACTATTGATGTCTTCTACCCTCCACTATTGATGTCCTCTGCCCTCCACTATTGATGTCTTCTGTCATCCACTATTGATGTCCTCTGTCCTCCACTATTGATGTCTTCTGCCCTCCACTATTGATGTCCTCTGCCCTCCACTATTGATGTCCTCTGCCCTCCACTATTGATGTCTTCTGCCCTCCACTATTGATGTCCTCTGCCCTCCACTATTGATGTCTTCTGCCCTCCACTATTGATGTCCTCTGCCCTCCATCCACTATTGATGTCTTCTGTCCTCCATTATTGATGTCTTCTGTCTTTCACTATTGGTGTCTTCTACCCTCCACTATTGATGTCTTCTGACCTCCACTATTGATGTCTTCTGCCCTCCACTATTGATGTCTTCTGCCCTCCACTACTGATGTCTTCTTCCCTACACTATTGATGTCTTCTACCATCCACAATTGATGTCCTCTAACGTCCACTATTGATGTCTTCTGCCTTCCACTATTGATGTCTTCTGACCTCCACTACTGATGTCTTCTGCCCTCGACTAGACCTGACATGTGATCAACAGTGGTGAATGGACCTGACATGTGATCAACAGTGGTGAATGGAGCTGACATGTGATCAACAGTGGTGAATGGAGCTGACATGTGATCAACAGTGGTGAATGGAGCTGACATGTGATCAACAGTGGTGAATGGACCTGACATGTCTGATCAACAGTGGTTAATGGAGCTGACATGTGATCAACAGTGGTGAATGGACCTGACATGTGATCAACAGTGGTGAATGGAGCTGACATGTGATCAACAGTGGTGAATGGAGCTGACATGTGATCAACAGTGGTGAATGGAGCTGACATGTGATCAACAGTGGTGAATGGACCTGACATGTGACAACAGTGGTGAATGGAGCTGACATGTGATCAACAGTGGTGAATGGAGCTGACATACCTGATCAACAGTGCTGAATGGAGCTGACTGGCCAGAATCTGATGGCATTCAGTACATGGAAGGTGGGGTTGCTCCACAAGTGCAGTCACATTTAGTCTGCTCCAGACACTCAGGCCGCCTGTGACACTATTCCAACGTGGCTCCTCACTGAACTCAACCACGCACACCCCCAGGAACCTTCCAATAGGGTCCCCCTTGGAACTAAGACAACCAGCCACCTGGGGGCCTATTCTAACAGGGTGCTATAGAGAACTAAGACAACTAGCTCCCCCCCCCCCTGCCCACAGGGTGCTTTGGAGAACTAAAACAATCAGACTCTTTATGGCACGATGCCAACAGGGTCCTCCATTGAAGTAATACAACCAGACCCCTGAGGATAATATTCTAGCAGGATCCCTCATCGACCTGAGCCAATCAGATTCCCTGAGACTCTATCCCAGCATGGTCTCTTATTGGTCTGAGCCATCCACGCCATCAGAGGCTCTATCAATTACGGTTCCTCTTATACCTGAGCCAGTCAGTCCCTCAGGCCCCTATTCCAGCATGACCTTTCTTTGGACACAGCCAATCAGGTCTCCTAGAACCCTATTCCAGCATGACCTTTGTTTGGACACAGCCAATCAGGTCTCCTGGAACCCTATTCCAGCATGACCTTTGTTTGGACAGAGCCAATCAGGTCTCCTGGAACCCTATTCCAGCATGACCCTTCTTTGGACAGAGCCAATCAGGTCTCCTGGAACCCTATTCCAGCATGACCTTTGTTTGGAAACAGCCAATCAGGTCTCCTGGAACCCTATTCCAGCATGACCTTTGTTTGGACACAGCCAATCAGGTCTCCTGGAACCCTATTCCAGCATGACCTTTCTTTGGACAGAGCCAATCAGGTCTCCTGGAACCCTTGTCCAGCATGGTCTCACATCGATGTGAGCCGAGAAGACCCCTAAGACCCTGTTGCAACGTGGTGTGTCATTCATTTAGCAGGGAGCCTGTTCCCACATGGCCCGTTGTTGAACTGAGGCTGACCAGGCCTTCAGGGGCTGTATTACAACATGATGCCTCATTGAGGTGATCCC
>JAFLJL010006539.1:22579-43767 GCA_018398815.1 Conus ventricosus
TGTGATGAGTGTTTTAGACTGGGTGATGATATGATCATGACACTGGCTGAAGACAGATATAACGGCTGTTAGTGCAGATAACCAGCTTTCTCACCCTGGGCACTGCAGTCCGAGTCCCTCTCCTTTTCTAAGAATGGCTCAGAATCTGTACTCTATCGGTGCTTGTAATATGAAGCTTAGTATAAGATGTTATCCTAAGAATGCTTTCTGTGTGAAAATGAGCAAGTTCTTCATAGCGCTGTTGAAAAAACAGCTTAGTTGTTTTTTTCCGCTTTTACTTTGCTTTTACTTCTCTGTTTGATGGTCTCAGTTTTCTCAGATATCCAGTATCTCTATATCAAGACTTTTTGTTGCTTTGTGCAACTACTGCAGACATTCTCTGTTGGATAAACCGTCCCCCAGGTATCTTTCCGTGAACTGAGGGGTGTCTAAATAGTTGACGTTGCAGACATTCTCTGTTGGATAAACCGCCCCCCAGGTATCTTTCCGTGAACTGACGGGTGTCTAAATAGTTGACGTTGCAGACATTCTCTGTTGGATAAACCGCCCCCCAGGTATCTTTCCGTGAACTGACAGGTGTCTAAATAGTTGACGTTGCAGACATTCTCTGTTGGATAAACCGTCCCCCAGGTATCTTTCCGTGAACTGACGGGTGTCTAAATAGTTGACGTTGCAGACATTCTCTGTTGGATAAACCGCCCCCCAGGTATCTTTCCGTGAACTGACCGGTGTCTAAATAGTTGACGTTGCAGACATTCTCTGTTGGATAAACCGCCCCCCAGGTATCTTTCCGTGAACTGAGGGGTGTCTAAATAGTTGACGTTGCATTCTCTGTTGGATAAACCGTCCCCAGGTATCTTTCCGTGAACTGACGGGTGTCTAAATAGTTGACGTTGCAGACATTCTCTGTTGGATAAACCGCCCCCAGGTATCTTTCCGTGAACTGACGGGCTATAAATAAAAGCAATTCAGCCAGTTCCGCCTTGGACATGAAAGCTGGGAAGGGAACAATCGCAGGAATGCCAGCAATGTCAGGAATGCCAGCAATGTCGATCAGACCGCTGTGGCTTTGACGCCATCCGTTGTGGGTGCCTCATTACTCTCACTCACTGATGGAGCAGAGAAACCACAAAATGTCGGCAATGTCGGGCACGACGCGTGCCAACCCCTTTCACTGACACAGCGCCACTCAGCGGCCAAACTCTCCGGGACTGGCGAAGGAGAAGTGGGGGGTGGGGGAAGTGGGGGAGGAGAGGAGAGGTCCCGAGCTGGGGCGGAGGGCTTGGGAGGGGTGGAGAGGAGGGGCAGCCGGTGCAGCGTTAACCTGGCGGAATAAGTCGCCTTCAGGTCGCCAGGCAGCGGCGACTCGCGGGCTGGATGCATTCACTTCAAGACGCCGCCATCAAAGCGGGCCGCGGGTCACAACAGCGGCAGATCACTCGCACCCGCTGGAGCAGAGTAATCGCCCATTAACTTCTGCTTGGCTCCTTCCCCGGTGTGTGTGGAAGCTGAGTGGACAAGTGCTTCACGCTGCGGATTGGGGGCGTCAGGGATTAGAGCGGCCCGGGCCAGGTCAGAGGATTAAAAGATCCATACGACACCTTACATACAGTCCAGGTGTGTGTGTGTGTGTGTGTGTGTGTGTGTGTGTGTGTGTGTGTGTGTGTGTGTGTGTGTGTGTGTGTGCGTGCGCGCGCGTGCGTGTGTGCGCGTGTGCGCGTGCATATGTGTGTGTGTGTGTGTGTGTGTGTGTGTGTGTGAGTGTGTGTGTGTGCGTGTGTGCGTGCGTGCGTGTGTGCGCGTGCGCGCGTGCGTATATATGTGTGTGTGTTGTGTGCGTGTGTGCGTGCGTGCGTGCGTGTTTGCGCGAGCGTATGTGTGTGTGTGTGTGTGTGTGTGTGTGTGTGTGTGTGTGTGTGTGTGTGTGTGTGTGTGTGTGAAGATCAAAGAGCATTGACTCTAACAGCGGATGAACACGTCAAATTGAATATACTAGACCGTGAAACTCGTTCGGCCCAAGAAAAAAAAAAGTTGTACACTATACTATACTGTACTGTATTGTATGTACCACACTACATTGCACTATACTGTACTACACTATACTATACTATCTTATACTCTACCGTTTTATGCTATGCCATGCCATGCCCTGCTATGCTATGCTATACAGTATACTATACTATGCTACACAATACCGTACCATTCTCTGCTCTGCTCTGCTATGCTATGCCATGCCATGCTATACTATGCTATGCTATGCTATGTCATCACTCCTGGGGACTTCACCGCAATGGATCAGCACTTCAAGGGACATCACCCCAGTGGAACATCATACAAAGGGAAACTACCTCAGTGAATCATCACTCAAAGGGACATCACCCCAGTGGGTCACCACTAAAAGGGACATCACCCCAGTGGGTCACCACTCAAAGGGACATCATCCCAGTGGGTCACCACTCAACGGGACAACACCCCAGTGGGTCACCACTCAACGGGACACCACCCAGTGGGTCATCACTCAAAGGGACATCATCCCAGTGGGTCATCACTCAACGGGACAACACCCCAGTGGGTCACCACTCAACGGGACAACACCCCAGTGGGTCACCACTCAACGGGACAACACCCCAGTGGGTCACCACTCAAAGGGACATCTCCCCAGTGGGTCACAACTCAAAGGGCCATCACCCAGTGGGTCACCACTCAAAGGGACATCACCCCAGTGGGTCACCACTCAAAGGGACATCACCCCAGTGGGTCACGACTCAAAGGGACATCACCCCAGTGGGTCACCACTCAAAGGGACAACACTCCAGTGGGTCACCACTCAAAGGGACATCACCCCAGTGGGTCACCACTCAAAGGGACATCACCCTAGTGGGTCACCACTCAAAGGGACATCACCCCAGTGGGTCACCACTCAAAGGGACATCACCCCAGTGGGTCACCACTCAAAGGGACATCACCCCAGTGGGTCACCACTCAAAGGGACAACACTCCAGTGGGTCACCACTCAAAGGGACAACACCCCAGTGGGTCACCACTCAAAGGGACAACACTCCAGTGGGTCACCACTCAAAGGGACAACACCCCCGTGGGTCACCACTCAAAGGGACATCACCCCAGTGGGTCACCACTCAAAGGGACATCACCCCAGTGGGTCACCACTCAAAGGGACATCACCCCAGTGGGTCACCACTCAAAGGGACATCACCCCAGTGGGTCACCACTCAAAGGGACATCACCCCAGTGGGTCCCCACTCAAAGGGACAACACTCCAGTGGGTCACCACTCAAAGGGACATCACCCCCGTGGGTCACCACTCAAAGGGACATCACCCCAGTGGGTCACCACTCAAAGGGACATCACACCAGTGGGTCACCACTCAAAGGGACATCACCCCAGTGGGTCACCACTCAAAGGGACATCACCCCAGTGGGTCACCACTCAAAGGGAAATCACCCCAGTGGGTCACCACTCAAAGGGACATCACCCCAGTGGGTCACCACTCAAAGGGACAACACTCCAGTGGGTCATCACTCAAAGGGACAACACCCCAGTGGGTCACCACTCAAAGGGACATCACCCCAGTGGGTCACCACTCAAAGGGACATCACCCCAGTGGGTCACAACTTAAAGGGACATCACCCCAGTGGGTCACCACTCAAAGGGACATCACCCCAGTGGGTCACCACTCAAAGGGACATCACCCCAGTGGGTCACCACTCAAAGGGACATAACCCCAGTGGGTCACCACTCAAAGGGACATCAGCAGTTGGCAGGACAGCACTCCACGGGAATGACGCCTCAAGAAACATCCTCCCGACAGACGCCGCCCCAACGAAGTCCTACTCTGAAGGCCATTGCCTCAGCAGAAACTGCCGGTCAGTATCAACAGTGTCAAACCCTCCACCCCCTGATGTCCATTGATTGCCCCCCCCCCACCCCACCCCCACCCTCCACCCTACCCCCGCGGACTTCCCACGTCTCCCCCCCTCCCCCTCTCCCTTCCTAAAGCGAACTTAGTGAACTTTGAGCGCACTTGCAATGTTGGTGTCATGGTGGTTAGTAGATCAGGTGAAGTTGAGTGGAGGCAGTGGGCCGTTGGTGTCATGGTGGTTAGTAGATCAGGTGAAGTTGAGTGGAGGCAGTGGGCCGTTGGTGTCATGGTGGTTAGTAGATCAGGTGAAGCTGAGTGGAGGCAGTGGGCCGTTGGTGTCATGGTGGTTAGTATATCAGCTGAAGTTGAGTGGAGGCAGTGGGCCGTGTGATCTACCTTACCTTCACTGCTAGAGAGCGACCACGAGGGGAGAGAACCGCGGGCATCAACGTCTGCCCATTGACCCAGCAGCGAAGATTGAGGGAATGGAAGGGTGGAGGTGGGGGGGGGGGGGGGGGTTAAAAATGCATCATGTGGCAGGTGACCTACCCTCCCTCCCCTATCTGCCCTCCCCCCTCCCCCGTACACACCCTGGTAGATCAACACTTTGTCCTCAGCAGCCGGAGTCTAAATGGATGCGAATTCACCATCCGTGACCTCTTTACCAACGAAGCACACAACGGGAGGAGAGTGGGGTGGGGGTGGGGGTGAGGGGAGGCATGGGATTGGGGTGGGTGGGAGATAGTGATCTGGGTTTCTTCCCACGACCTTCACTGCTCGAGATAAGGTCAAAAGGCTTGTAACCTTTGTTTTTGCTCGCCAGCCATTTGGGATCCATTTTCGGGGTACAGGTGCCAAGGATGACATAATTTGAATTTGTTTCTCCATTTTATATCTCCTGCCACAAACAGCCATTGAAAAAACTTAGTCATGTTTATCTGGTGACGTTTTTTTAGTCATGTTTATCTGGTGACGTTTTTTTTAGTCATGTTTATCTGGTGACGTTTTTTTAGTCATGTTTATCTGGTGACGTTTTTTTTAGTCATGTTTATCTGGTGACGTTTTTTGTCTTGTTTATCTGGTGACGTTTTTTTTTTTTTAGTCATGTTTATCTGGTGACGTTGCTACCGCCATGACTGCCCTTTATGCACGACACAGGTAAAAAGCGACACCTCACCCTCCCCCCTCCCCAGAAAGTGAAAGGATCAGTTGAAACATGATCTTATTGACCCAACATCCCCCAAAGGGGGAAAGGATGGAATAATAAACTACACTATTACTCATCACACACCCCAAAAAGAGCAAAAAAACGTTCACGTGACACGAGCAGCTCATTTCACACAATAAAAAGGGCAACTAATAAAAAGGGCAACTAATAAAAAGGGCAAACAATAAAAAGGGCAACTAATAAAAAGGGCAACTAACAAAAAGGGCAACTAACAAAAAGGGCAAATAATAAAAAGGGCAAATAATAAAAAGGGCAACTAACAAAAAGGGCAACTAATAAAAAGGGCAAATGATAAAAAGGGCAAATAATAACAAGATGCGAAGCATATAAACGTACTCCCAGTTTTCCAAACCGCTTAAAAATCAGCCAAGTGCTTTATGAGATAAGAAATAAAGGCGAAATAACGGTTTTAAACGGTTATTTAACCGATGAACACTTTTGAAACTGGTATTTTAGTCCTCACTGGGCTAAAGCCTGTGTACATACCAAATTTCATCCAAATCGGACAATATGTCAAGAATAACGGTTTTTAACGGTCAGATTTTGAAACACTGCATGGAAGTGCCATTTGTTTGTGATGACCTTTCTATATACAAAATTGCATTAAAATCCACCAATATATAAAAAAAATAACGGCAAAATAACGGTTTATCGGTTATATGACCGATATACACTTTTGAAACCGGTATTTTAGTCCTCACTGGGCTAAAGCCTGCGTACATACCAAATTTCATCCAAATCGGACAATATGTCAAGAATAACGGTTTTTAACGGTCAGATTTTGAAACACTGCATGGAAGTGCCATTTGTGTGTGATAACCTTTCTATATACAAAATTGCATTAAAACCCACCAATATATAAAAAAAACGGCAAAATAACGGTTTAACGGTTATATAACCGATATGCACTTTTGAAACCGGTATTTTAGTCCTCACTGGGCTAAAGCCTGTGTAGATATCAAATTTCATCCAAATTGGACAATATGTCAAGAATAACGGTTTTTAACGGTCAAATTTTGGAACACTATATAGAAGTACCATTTGTGTGTGACAACCTTTCTATATACCAAATTTAATTAAAATCGACCTATATATAAGAAATAACGGCAGAATAACGGTTTTTAACGGTTGTTTAATCCATTTTCAGCATTACATCACTTACATATGGACAGAGGATCCGATTTGTCACAAGATCATCCATACCGCTTATAAATTGGCCAAGTACTTTCTGAGATATTCCATAAAGAAGAAAAACCGTTACAAGCCGTTACAACCGTTAGTAACGGCTATAACGGGGCAAACTAAAACATCAGGCATCATTCGTGACCCATAATGAACATACCTGCTAATTTTCATAAAGGTCGGCCAAGTACTTTCTGAAATATTCCATGAAGAAGAAAAACCGTTACAGGCCGTTACAGCCGTTAGTAACGGTTATAACGGTAAACTAAAACATTGGGCATTATTTGTGACCCCTAATGAACATACCTACAAATTTTCAGAAAGATCGGCCAAGTACTTTCTGAGATATTCCATAAAGAAGAAAAAGCGTTACAGGCCGTTACAGCCGTTAGTAACGGCTGTAACGGTAAACTAAAACGTCGGGCATCATCCTTGATCCATAATGAACACACCTACAAATTTTCAGAAAGATCGGCCCAGTAGTTTTGTCTGGAGCGAGTGGAACACATTTTTGACCACGGACACACACACACACACACACACACACACACACACACACACACACACACACACACACACCACACACACACACACACACACACAATAACACACACACACACACAGCATTTCTTCGTTCCCATTCTAAAGTACTCCCTGTTCTTTAAGAACTGGGAGTACAAAAAGGGCAAATGATAAAAGGGCAATAATGAAAAGGGCAAATGATAAAAAGGGCAAATGATAAAAAGGGCAAATGATAAAAAGGGCAACTAATAAAAAGGGCAACTAATAAAAAGGGCAACTAATAGAAAGGGCAAACAATAAAAAGGGCAAACAATAAAAAGGGCAAACAATAAAAAGGGCAAACAATAAAAAGGGCCAATGGATGAACTGACATTGATTCCACAGCTCCACATGAAGCAGAGAGTCAGAAAGCGTGAATGTTCAGAAGTTCAAATCAAAGTGAGGTGACTGAATGAAGCAGAGAGTCAGAAAGCGTGAATGTTCAGAAGTTCAAATCAAAGTGAGGTGACTGAATGAAGCAGAGAGTCAGAAAGCGTGAATGTTCAGAAGTTCAAATCAAAGTGAGGTGACTGAATGAAGCAGAGAGTCAGAAAGCGTGAATGTTCAGAAGTTCAAATCAAAGTGAGGTGACTGAATGAAGCAGAGAGTCAGAAAGCGTGAATGTTCAGAAGTTCAAATCAAAGTGAGGTGACTGAATGAAGCAGAGAGTCAGAAAGCGTGAATGTTCAGAAGTTCAAATCAAAGTGATGTGACTGCAGGCGGAAATTCAATCCCCTTTGAAAAGGAATTATTGGTGAGTCCACGAAGCAACACGGACAGACAAATCACAAGACAAAACACGCCGCGTTTCGAGCTCTTAGGCCTTCTTCAGGCAAGACAGACATTCAGGACAGTGAAAGCGAAGAACGAGCAATCACTTCATCTTCTCGAATTCGGCACTAGACGGGCGTTGAATGAAAACGAGGCCGTTGGGAATAGGACAATGGGAGTTAAGGTAATAACAACAACAACAACGACAATAATAATAATAATAATAATAATAATAATAATAATAATAATAATAATAATAATAATAATAGTAGTGATAATATTATTAATGATAATAATGATAACAACAACAATAATAATAATGATAATAACAACAACAACAACAATAATAATGATAATAATAATTATTATTATCATTATTATTAATGATAGTAATGATAACAACAACAATAATGATGATGATGATGATGATGATGATGATGATGATGATAAAAATATCAAAAATAAAGAGTGGGTTTAAAATTTGTTTCAAAACAAATCTTAAATAAATGTTAGCGAACCGCCCAGAGAACGTGGACAAACGAGTCACAAGACAAAACACAACGCGTTTCGACCTCTTAGGTCTTCGTCAGGTGATGTATAAACGAATAAAACAACGAAAATTCACTCAGCTTTGATCGCTTCAGATCGGTTTGGGTTCAGCGCAAGGAAGAAAAGTTAAATCCGTCGTCCATTGTTTTTGTTTTGTTTTGTTTTGTTTTATTTTCGTTAATTTAAAAAAAAAAGGTTTCTTCACGATTTTCCCGACTCACTTTCAGCCCTAACAACATTATACAGCAGTTGTTCTATGTATGAAGGGTCGACAATAACACACTGTGTCTTGCATACAGCAAATTGTTTTGAGAGAACAAATTATGCGACTAGCCTGTCGTCCCCACCCCATCTCCTTCCCCGTGCCCTGAAATGCAATGTTCACATGCACCACAGGCTGACAGCTGCTTTCTGCCTCCCCGTATCCCCTCCCCCCACCACCGACCTCCCCCCCCCCCTCCCCACCCGCCCCCCTCAGCCGCATTCTACTTACAGATCAGCAGGATGCAAGCACAATGAAGACACGTGGACTACAGGATGAGGAAGCTGAGGATAATGATTTCTCGGTAACGAAGCCGACGGTGAGGATAATGATTTCTCGGTAACGAAGCAGACGGTGAGGATTATGATTTCTCGGTAACGAAGCAGACGATGAGGATTATGATTTCTCGGTAACGAAGCAGACGGCCTATACACAGGTTGGCGGGGAGTAGTCCCTGGCCTATACACAGGTTGGCGGGGAGTAGTCCCTGGCCTATACACAGGTTGGCGGGGAGTAGTCCCTGGCCTATACACAGGTTGGCGGGGAGTAGTCCCTGGCCTATACACAGGTTGGCGGGGAGTCATGTCCCTGGCCTATACACAGGTTGGCGGGAGTAGTCCCTGGCCTCCTATACACAGGTTGGCGGGGAGTAGTCCCTGGCCTATACACAGGTTGGCGGGGAGTCAGGTCCCTGGCCTCCTATACACAGGTTGGCGGGGAGTAGTCCCTGGCCTATACAAGGTTGGCGGGGAGTAGTCCCTGGCCTCCTATACACAGGTTGGCGGGGAGTAGTCCCTGGCCTATACACAGGTTGGCGGGAAGTCATGTCCCTGGCCTATACACAGGTTGGCGGGGAGTAGTCCCTGGCCTCCTATACACAGGTTGGCGGGGAATAGTCCCTGGCCTCCAAACGAGCCGCACTGACGATGGCGGTTGTGGTCAAACTGTCCTGAAGATCCCAAAGATGACCATGGCCTGCCCAGCACTGGTCAGTCATGACGTCATTCGGTGACATACAGGATACACAGCTCCCGACATTAAAAATGTGCGTAGTAGACAATCTGATGGTTCCCTGATAAACAAGAGAGAGAGAGAGAGAGAGAGAGAGAGAGAGAGAGAGAGAGAGAGAGAGGACAAATAAAAGGGGTGGGGGAGAGAGAAAGAGAATCAGTGAGCTTGGCCAAGCAGCCTTGATATTTGATGTATTGACAGGAAGGATTTTTTCAAATAATTACCAGCCAAAGGAAGGAATATTTCCTGTTAATCATTACGGCAAAGGAAAAGGGAGACACATTTCAAGTTAACAACTTAATAAAAGAAGACGCTTTTCGTGTGAATTACCCAGACAACGGGGAGGCAATTTTCACGCTGACAATGGAAGACTTTTCTTTTACATTAATAACCTTGACAAGAGAAAACACTGTCCATGATAGTGATGATGACAAAGAAACACCGTCCATGATAGTGATGATGACAAACAAAGAAACACCGTCCATGATAGTGATGATGACAAACAAAGGCATTTCTCACGTTAATGACACAGACAAAAGAAGGCATTTCCTTTGTCAATTACAAAACAAAAGAGAAAAAAACAAGCACTTTCCATATCAGTTATCCTGACAAAAGAAACGACTTGTTGTGGACATACCTCTATATACAGACAACACAGTAGTGGTGCCGGACAGACAACACAGTAGTGGTGCTGCACAGACAACACAGTAGTGGTGTTGCACAGACAACACAGTAGTGGTGCCGGACAGACAACACAGTAGTGGTGTTGCACAGACAACACAGTAGTGGTGTTGCACAGACAACACAGTAGTGGTGTTGCACAGACAACACAGTAGTGGTGTTGCACAGACAACACAGTAGTGGTGCTGCACAGACAACACAGTAGTGTTGCTGCACAGACAACACAGTAGTGGTGCTGCACAGACAACACAGTAGTGGTGCCGGACAGACAACACAGTAGTGGTGCTGCACAGACAACACAGTAGTGTTGCTGCACAGACAACACAGTAGTGTTGCTGCACAGACAACACAGTAGTGGTGCTGCACAGACAACACAGTAGTGGTGCTGCACAGACAACACAGTGGTGGTGCTGCACAGACAACACAGTAGTGGTGCTGCACAGACAACACAGTAGTGGTGTTGCACAGACAACACAGTAGTGGTGCTGCACAGACAACACAGTAGTGGTACTGCACAGACAACACAGTAGTGGTGTTGCACAGACAACACAGTGGTGGTGCTGCACAGACAACACAGTAGTGGTGCTGCACAGACAACACAGTCGTGGTGTTGCACAGACAACACAGTGGTGGTGCTGCACAGACAACACAGTAGTGGTGCCGGACAGACAACACAGTAGTGGTGCCGGACAGACAACACAGTAGTGGTGTTGCACAGACAACACAGTAGTGGTGCTGCACAGACAACACAGTAGTGTTGCTGCACAGACAACACAGTAGTGGTGCCGGACAGACAACACAGTAGTGGTGCTGCACAGACAACACAGTAGTGGTGCTGCACAGACAACACAGTAGTGGTGCTGGACAGCGTTGTCCGTTCTGTGCGCCCTGCAAGTTAAATCCTAAAGAAGTGGGTGGTCCTCCATGTGATCATGTGATGTGACAGATATGGGAAAGGATGGGGCAAGGGTGGACGGGGAGAGGGGGGGGGAGGGGGAGGGGCTGGGGGCAAAAGCAGAGGAAGAGGTTAGCTGTAGTAGTAGTAGTAGTAGTAGTAGTGGTAGTAGTAGTAAAAATAATAGCAGCAGCAGTAGTAGTGGCCTCAGCAACAGCAGCAGCATTTGCAGTAGCAGCAGCGACATAAGCAGCAGCAGCAGCAGCAGTAACAGTAGCAGCACCAGCAATGGGAGATGCTATAGTAACAGTTGTAGTGGAGGTGCGTGATAGTGGGGGTGGTGGTATCATCATCATCATCATCATCATCACTGTTATTATCATTGTCATTACTGCTATCAACATCATGGTTGTTATTAATGTAATATATATATATATATATATATATATATATATATATATATATATATATATATATATATATATATATATATATATATATATAATATATATATATATATATTATATATATATATATATAATATATATATATATGGAGACTATAAGCTTGCTGAAGGCTCATTTTGAGAAGCATTTATTTCATTTTTCACCAGTCACCCACTTAAGCACATACTGTTACGTAGTTAGGCAGAATTATCTACCACTGCAGATATGAATGCTTATCTCCCCCTATTTGGGCAATCTAAGACAAAAGAGCAAGCTTTGTTTAAAATTTCAATAATTCTTGCTCATTGCAACCCCAACTCCCTGGAAATTGGGGGAAGGGTCTCGGTATTTATCCTTGGAATTTTTTATTCAGTATAAAATAATATATATATATTATAAAATATATATATAAAAATATATATATATATATATATATATAATACAATGAACTAATATATTGTCTAAACGCCGAATGTTCTCGAGCATTTAGGAAAATTTAAAGGGGTAGTTGCTGTTTTTGAGAGCCGTTCCTTAGGCCCAAAGTGGAGAATTCGCATCCCGGGGGGGGAAACCCCGAGCCCCGTATACTAAGGGGGGAAGTGCGGGGAAGTGTTTCGCATGTCCGAGGATGTAAAAAAGAACATCGACCGCCGGTCCGGGGTAGAGAAAGGCCCCACTTTGACACTGGCTATTCACGGGGCTCCCCCCGGGGCCCTAAGGGAAGGCGATCGTGTCAGTGACCGAGGGGTAGGTACCGTCGCCGCAGGCAGATAAGCGACCTTTCAGTCGCCCTGTTCTGAGAATGAATGAAGGCTGCGGCCTATCGAGGTTTTGCCCTTTTGTCTAAAGAGGGTAAAATTTTAAAAGCACAGTCAGGGCGGGAAAGGGTCCAGGCTGTTAGTTAAAAGGGGAGTTTGGGGAATCGAACAGAGTTGAATAGGGGTTATCTTTAACCCACTGGGTGCCCAAGTCTTTTTTGGGCCTAGCACTGTGGGTGGTTGTGGGGTGACAGTGTTCCATTTTGGAATAAAAAAAAAAAAACTTGGGTTTTTTGGGTACAAATTTGTGTATTTTGTCCATGTTTCCAGGGGTTTGACCATTTAAACTGGGGTTCTCTTTTTCTTTAGACAAAAAAAGGGGTTTTGGAAAACCAGAAGTGTTGACCATTAAGGGGAAAGTAAACTCGCCCGTCTTGCTGGGGGCTCAAAAAATACCGTAAGCAAGGTTAGCTGCCCCTTTTGTTGTCCCGGGGGTGGGGCGAAACAGGGGGTTGCTTACCCCGGGAGCCGACACGAAAAAGTTCCCGTGGGGACGGTCGACCAAGACGTAAAACCTTGGACCCCAGACAGGGAGCCCCAGACAAGGGTGGGTGTTTCAGCAAAAAGACCTGTGGGAGGGGCCGCAGGACCCCTTTTCGTGGAGAGGCGAAGTGGGTGGGCCCGGGGGAGACCAGGCGAGGGTGCGACTAAAAAGCTACGTTGCCAGTGCCCCCCAACTGGGTTTTGGGGCCAAATGGGGAGGACCAACATGTTACTTCACTCGTGCGCACAGGGGAAAATTGAGAAACTGAGGTAAACCAAAGGGAAATGCGGCAAGTTACGGACTTTTTAATTTTTTTTCTTAATTTAAATGGCAACAGAATTGTGGAATTTTGTTTTTCCGGGTTAATGAAGAAAATAAAGGGAAAGGATCGATTTAGAGTTTGTCTGTAGATGTTTTACATTTTGTATGATCAGATAGTTGTGTTTTAGTGGGGGGGGGCTGGGAGTCAAGAAAATAAAGTTGATTTTTTTCTATGAAATGTTTTTGGTTTCCCGTCCCCTTTGCGGGCCCGGTGAGGACAAGTGCGTGTGCCACGAAGCGCATTTGGTTTTAAAACGAAAATACTTCTGCCCAAACCCCCGCATCCCTGAATATGAAAATAATGTTAATAAGGGGGGGAGCGTGGGACCCCCGTCAAAAATTTGGGGGCTCGCCCGGGAAACTAAAGACCATGTGATTTGATTCTGGGTTTTTTTTAAATTTGCAAGGGATTTGAAAGGGTCGAAAGTGGAAACCTAGATTTTTTTCCAAACCCGGAAAAAAACTTATCATGTTTTGATTTTTTTGATTTTTTTCATGACGGGGCCTTGTATTAAACTTGTTGATTTTTTTCTTTTGAGGGTGTTGTGAACAAAATTTTATCGCTTTTTTACAATGACGTGGGAATCTCGCTTGTTACTGTGGTTGTTTTAACTCTATGGGGGTTAGATATTTCAGAATGTCGACGAAGAGGGTGCTGGACAATGGCCGCGAAAAGATGACCTCATGAAAAGAAAAGTTTTGGACTAAAGGGTCCGGAAACTAAGGCATAGTAATAAATGGCCCCGGAATCGAGGCTCAGAAAAAACAAAGGGAGGGGAAAAGAACAGAGAGAAAAAAAAAAAAAGGTAAAAAAAGGGGAAGAGAAAGAAACGGAAAAAGAGGAAGAGAAAGAAAAAGGGGAAAAGGGGAAAAAGGGGAAGAAAAGGGAAGGGGAAAAAGAAGAAAAAAGGGAAGGGAAAAAGAGAGAGAGAAAGAAACGGGAAAAAAGGAGAGAAAAAAGGGAAGGGAAAAGGAGGAAAGAAAGAGAACAGAAAAAAGGGGAAAGAGAAAGGAACGGAAAAGGGAGAAAAAAAAGGGGAAAGAGAAGAGAGAAAGAAACGGAAAGAGAAAAAAGAAAAAAAGGAGAAAAGGGCAGTTTATTAAAAAATTAAAATTTGGGAGAAAGAAGGGGACGGGGCGAAAAACCTCAAGTGAACTTTGCACCACAGCAGTCCCTTGATGAATATAAAGGGTTTTTCGATGAAAAACCGGACCATTTAGAAACTTCTTTCCCCAAATTTAAAAGGATTCCCAAAAGACGGGGCTTACCCAAAACGGGGGGCCACAAATTTGTCTGCGCGCTGACACCCAAAGCTAGGGAGTTTTTTCTGCTTACCACCGAAAAACCAACAGATATGATCTGCCGATCTTTTTTTCAGGGGTATCAAGAACCGCCGAAGAAATAGAAATTTTTTAAAGAAACCTTTTCGTAAATCAGTGAGACGCACGACAGTTCCTTTTAAGGGCTTGGGCTCTCTTTGACAAAGGGAAAAGGTTAGGAAACATTGAACAAACATTGAATTTTTGAGGGGGAGATCGAAAAGGAGCAAATTCCCCTCCACGTCGGAAAGGGACTCACAGTATCTTGGGGGAAAGAGAATTGGGAAGTTTAGGGGTTTTATAAAGTTGCAGACAGGAAGAACTGCCCAGATCACAAGGGGATGAAGGATCGAACCAGTCGACCCAAAACCCCAGACCACACTCGGGGATATTCGCCGACTCCCTACAAACGGAAGGCAACCGCATTTAGAAACCATTCGAAGTCCGTGGCAACGGGGACCAAAGAATGTAGAGTAAACGCACATGTTTCAAATGGGGGCGGGTCATATCGCCAGGACTGGCGAGGGGCAATACCTCATTTGTTGCGTTATAAAATTTCAACCGGAAAGGGCAGAGTCCCACCACCAACACTGGGGCAGTAGTAAAGGGGAACCGGTGACCGCTTTTTAAACGGGACGACCTAGCGGCAATGGTAACCCCGGTTTTGTGAGAGGACAGACTATCCCGGGGGAAAACCACCGCGTGCAAAAGCAGATGGAAGAATTAATCGCTACCGTTGGCCCGGTCAAAGTAGAGTAGAGTTTGTCAGGATACCTCACTGCGCATGCAAAACAATCTTCCCTATCCAGCTTTGTTAGGGGAGGTTACACCCCAAAGCCTACCCAGGCTGCCATTCAAGGGGGGAAAAAAAGGGGCAGTGCAAGTAGGAATTTCCTCGGGAAAGAAACAGAGGCAGTGAGTGCCAGGCGCCGCAGCATAGAGCACGGGGCCTAAAGGGGGCCATGGTGGTGGGGCAATAGCCCATAAAAAAGGTCTATGGCGGGCCGTACCCATGGAGGGGGCCATATTCAGTGACGTGGCCCATGGAGGGCCGAGGGGGTTCAAAAAGTTGCGGCTTTTTGCCGTGGCAGTCAGAAATGTAGGACCACGGGGGGACCTCGGGGTCGGGCCCAAAACAGGGACCACAGAGGACTGGAACCAGCGCGGGTTGGGCCCAGGGGGGCAGAAAATAACGCTGGCAAGAAGGCGAGGTGACCCTATCGTAAGAATGCCAATCAGCACTCATAGGCAGCAAGCCTTTTGGGGAAAAAGGAAAGGGAAAAAGGTCCAGAAATCGGGGGCAAGGCCTAGCGGGATTCAAACCCGGGGAATTTCCTCAAGAGAAAAAAGGGTTGGGAAGGAGATGAGGATCATCTTTTAACATTTTGAAAAGGGAATGATCGTCGCCCAGTAAATGGGGGACGGGCTAAAAGAGATCCCCCATTTTCACCCCCTTTTAAAGGACTAAAATGTGTGAAGGGCCTGACTCCAAAACCCGGGAATGCGCAAACTACTGCCCAGGTACTTTTTGGCGCCCCACAAAGGGCGGTCAAATTAAGGGCAGGAGGTCAAGGTTGGAGCGATGTCTCCAGGTTTTTGCTGTGTTTTGGAAAAACAAAAAAAACAAGGGAGGAGCATGCCTAGGGGCGCTGTAATTGTGGTGGGGGTGTGAGCATCACTTTAGGGACAGCTACTGTGAAATAAGAAAGCGGCCATTACTTTGATTTGATTGCCCAGAAGGGGGGTTGACCCAATTTCAGTGTTATTTTTCATTTTTTGAATTTATGTTGCTTTTTCACCCCCTTTTATGGACGGGGATCAGTACATCCCGTTTTATGTTTTAAAATGATTTTCGGGTTAATATTTTTTGCCATTTTTTTCACATCTGGGAAAAGTTGAAAATGCCCTTTATTGTAAAAACGGGAAAATTTTGATTTGCATATTTTGTGAACCGGTGGCCAATTTGGGGCCCACACCCTAATTATTTGATGTTCGGGGGGCGGGGCCACGCGCCTAAATTTTGAATCTTGCCTTGTGGTTTTGTGACCACCACCTAATTTTTGGGGTTGTGGTAACGGGTTTTTGCTATAAAAAAAGGGAAAGGAAGATTATTAATATGTATGACATGCTGTACTAAGCATAGAGAGAGTTCTTGATTAATTGACCAGTTTATGACTGAGTTTTTTCATGGACTTCGACTGATTTTGTTTTTAATTGGGTACATTATCCGTTAAGATTTATTTGGGAATGATGTCTTGAAGCATAGGGTACACTGTTATATCGACCCTGCAACGAGTTTGTTTTTTCCAATTGGAACACGCCGGGGAAAGTTTTATTGGAACAACAATCTTAGGACGGGGGGGTTTAAGTCGGGCCGAATGTTTTTCCCAGCTTTTTGCAAATTAAGGGGGAGTTGCGTTGTTGAGGCACTTCCTTAGGCTTCAAGTTAGAATTCAGCATCACCAGGGGGAACCCCCAGTCGTATACTAAGGGGGGAGATGCTGGGAAGTGTTTTCCCTGTCCGAGGATAGTAAAAAGAAAATCACCGCCGGTCCTGGGTAAGAAGATGTCCACTTTGACACGGGTATTCACTGGCTCTCCCCCGGGGCCCCGAAGGAAGGGGGTCGGTCAGGGGACCGCCGGGTAGGGGACCTCGCCGCAGGCAGAAATACCGACCCTTTTCAGTCTCCCTGTTCGAGGGAATGAATGGAAGGGGGCGGCCATCGATTGGTTGCGCCTTGTGTCTAAAGGAGTAAAAAACGAAGCTCTTTATCGGAAAGAGGGCCACTGTTTTTTCATGGGGAGCTTGGAAACGAAAATGATTTGAATAGGAGGTTGCATTAACCACTGGGCCCAAAACTTTTTGGGGCTAGGCCCCGTGGTGTGTGTGTTGTAGGGCAGTGTTTCCCTTGGTGGGAAAAAAAAAACTTGGGGATTTATTGGGACAAAGTGTGATGTTTGGGGCCAGTATTTCCATTGGTTTTCCATTTTAAATCGGTTCTCTCTTTCTTTTAAAAAACGAAAATAAGGTGTTTGGGAAAAACCCGGAAGTGTGGACTCACTTTAAGGGGAAAATACCGCCCGTCTGCGAGGCCAAAAATACGCGGAAGCAAGGGTTCGTCGCCTTGGTCTCCCGGGGGGGGACGAAAAAAAAGTGGGGGTTGCTGTGCCTCGGAGCCACGACGAGAAAATTGTCTCCCGTGGGGGACGGTCGACCAAGACGGTCAACCGTGGACTAGACAGGGAGCTGCCGACAACGGGGGGGTTTTGCAGCAAAAAGAAAACCCTTTGGGGGAGGGCCCACAGAGCCTTCTGGGGAGGGCAAGTGTGGTGGACCGGGAGACTCATGCGAGGTGGACCAACTACTTGCCATGTCCCCCAAATGGGATTTGGGGCCAAACGGGAGGGCACAACAGGTGGTAGTCACCGTATCGCACAGGGTGTGAAAACGCGGCAAAACCCAAAGGGAAACGGCAATTTTCGGACGTTTTATTTGTTCTTAAGTATAATTGGCAAAAAGAATTGTGGAAAAATTGTTTTCCTGGTTAATAAGATACTTTAAGGGAAAGGGAAAGCGATTTATGAGATTGTCGTTGATGTTTACTTGTTTAAAGATACAGAAGTTGGGGTTTTTGTAGGGCGGGGGGCCGGAGTCTTAAAAAAGTTGATTATTTTCTATAAATGTATTGGTTTCCCCACTTTTGCGGGGCCCCAGTAGTGACAAATGCGTGGCCATGCGAGAGCGCATTTTGGTTTTTAAACGTAAAACTCTTCTATAACCCCCCGCATCCCCGAATATGAAAAACTATGTTAATAACGAGGGGAGCGTCGAGACCCGTCACATATTATATATAAATATATATAAATAAAACAATGATTAAAAGCAAACTAAAAACCGGGGCTACAAATTTGTTTCGAGTCTTTCCCCCCTTCAGATCCCGGCCAAAACCCCGCACGACCTCGATCGTATAATGTTTTTGGATTTTGAAAAGTATCCCCGTGGGTTGTTTGCACTTTTGTGCAGGGGGGGGCCCGTTAGGTTTTAATCTTTCTTTATTGAGAGAGGGTTGTGTTTCCACTGTTGTGGGGGGGGGGGGGGGGGGGCCCTTAGGGTTTTTAAGTCTTTCTTTCTCTATTGAGTATGGGGTCCTACAGGTTCTATTTTATACTTGTTGATAAAAATTTCCTTTTTTGCCGCAACTGTCTACATTTCAAACCCTTTTTTCAATGTCCATACTAGTTTGCATAGAAACATCCACTTTTTTGTTTTGCACAAAATTACACCTTTTTGCTATTATTTTATGCTGCGCTTTCTATTTTTTTTCCCGGGGGGGGGGAAAAAACTGATTTGCTTTCTTTAAATCCCAATTGTTTACTTAAATTTTGTTTGGTGTTTGTATTTTTCAAACTTTTAAAAAATTGCTTTTGATTGGGGAAACCCGGGTTTAAATTTGTTTTCGTGATCCCCATGTATCTCTTTGCCTCTTTCGTTGTCCAGTGGCTTGGGAACAGTTGCAGGAGACATTGGTTGTTCAAGGGGATTTCTTTTTTGATTTGCAATTTCAAGTTTTCCGGGGGCACCCTCGTTTTTGACGTTTTTTTTCTTTTTGTTTTAAGCATCAATTATTTTTTTAAGATTTGGCATACAAAGTAAATATTTGATAGTGTCTTGTTGAAAATTTTTTAAAATTATGTCTTTTTGGAACGTTCGTTAGTTTTTAAAATTTTTTTTTTTGCCAAATTTGGTTTTCACTCTAAACCATCATAGGGGGTTTACCAGGTTTTTTTCCTCTTCGTTTTTTTTTCCGCTCCCGTGGACTTTCAGGTTTATATTTCAACTTGTAGTTGTTCCCCCTTTTCAACGTGCTTCTTTGGGATCCGTTGCTGCATCGTTAATATTTCTTCGTTGCAGGAAAAGGGTTTGGAAACCTCTTGTTTTCCCTTGGGTTCGTTTTTATGATTGTTGGGGGTGGTTCTCAGGAATTTACATATAATGGGGTATCTTTGGGGTTTTTTTTTTTGGGCTGTATTGGGTTTTTGTTTAAATCAGTGTTACTTTCCAGATTGACTACTTTTTGTTGGGTTTTATTTAATTTTTAAATGCCGAAAAAATTTTTTTAAAATGCTCAACCCCTTGGGGGGCAACATTGTAAAAGAATAAAAAGAGGAATCTTTAAAAATATCTACAAATTTTTTTTTGGCGCGTTGCGCGTCATCAGGTGACAGGCAACGCCTCGAAACAAATTTGTAGAAGTTTTTAAAATTTCCCCTTTTTTTCTTTTTTAACTATATATAATAAATATATATTATATATAATAAAAATAAATAAAATAAAAATATATATATTAAATATTTTTAAATTCAAAATCAAAAAATGGCTTCCTTGAATGAACTTAAAGTTTTTTTTTGTTTTTTTTCCAGTTATCCAGTAGTCGAAACTGTGCGCATGTGTCGGGGGACAGGACATATAGACAAAAAATTGGAATTTTTTTTTTTTTGGGGAAGGGTAGGGGTTGGGGGTGGGGGGGGGGACGGGGGGGTGTCCTCATTTTTTTCTGTTCTCTTGTCGCTGCAGCCGGGGGCGGTGTCCCAAAACAGCATTTGTTTTTTAGTTAGGGGCCCAATATCTCAGAAATGAGTTCCCCACTTATTATTCTGTTCTTTCTTTCTTTTTTAAAAAAAAAAAAAAATTAAGTCCGAAAAAAAAACAAACGAAAATCGAAAAACTTTAGTAAATCCTTGTGCAGATCGGTAAACGGGTATACGTAGGTATAGTCTGTGGGGTGGCAGCAGTTAGGCAGGCATCTCTAATTGTTTTTCCTGACAGCCGTCCAACAGAAGGCGGCGGACAGGCTTGCAGTCACGGGACCTGGAAAATCCCCGACCCCCCTCCCTCTACCCCTCTCCCCCCCCCCCCCATTTTCCCCCCCCCCTTTCCTTCCCTCCTCCCCCTTGTGTGCCAGTTAGTCCAGTGAACGGTTTAGCCTTCTTTTTTTGTTGTCAAATTAACTCGCCCTCTCCAAGCGTGTCCGGTGCAGAGAGCCAAGCGGGGCACGGATCACAACACAACAAGCATGGAAGCAACGGGGGAAACCCTTTAGCCGATTGACGGTCAGTGGAGAGGGGGGAAGGGAGGGGGGGGAGGAGGGGTAAGAGGGGGAGGGGATATAGGGGAAAAGGATGAAAAAAAAAAAAAAACAAAAAAAAGATTATGAGAGGCGTGGGTGAGTGCAGGGGGGTTGCATCATTGGTTAGTGGGGGTGGATTGTGGAGGGGGGGAACAGACGGATCAACAACGTCAGTGGGTGGTGGGTAGATTGTGGAGGGAAAAGAGACCAGGACGGATCAACGACGTGAGTGGGGGTAGACTGTGGAGGAGGGAGACAGGACGGATCAACGTCATGAGTGGGTAGAAGTGGAGGAGGGGAGACAGGACAGATCAACGTCAGTGGGGGGTGGGTAGATTGTGGAGGAGGGAAACAGGACGGATCAACGTCAGTGGGGGGTGGGTGACTGTGGAGGAGGGGGAAAACAGGACGGATCAACGTCAGTGGGGGGGTAGATGTGGAGGAAGAGAGACAGGACGGACAACGCTGAGTGGGTGGTAGATTGGGGTGAGGGGAGACAGACGGATCAACGTCAGTGGTGGGTAGATTGGGATGAGGGGGAGACAGGGCGGATCAAAACGTCAGTGGGTGGGTAGATTGTGGAGGGAAAAGAGACAGGACGGATCAACGACGTGAGTTTGGGGGTAGACTGTGGAGGAGGGGAGACAGACG
>JAFLJL010006540.1:0-15000 GCA_018398815.1 Conus ventricosus
CACACGCACGACGCCAGCAGACGCATAATCACCACACCCCAGCCGCCACGACACACAACACACACACAACACACAACCCACACAACACAACACAACACACACACACACACAAACAGCGCACCCGCACGCACGCACGCACGCACGCACACACACACACAACACACACACACACAACACCACACAAAACACACCGCACGCAGCACGCACGCACGCACACCACACAACACAACACACACACACAACGCACGCCCCACGCACCACCTACACACACACACAAACACACACACACACACACACACCGCACGCACGCACGCACGCACGCACCACACACACACAACACACACACACACACACACACACACACACACACCACACAACACACACACACACACCACACACCACACGTATCAAGTTAGATTAATCGTTTAGGCCCTATTTAGGGGACAGATAACATAAATGACACTTAAACCAAACACACCGTGTGAATCCAGAAAAAAAAAAACCCAGAATGATTAGAATAGCCAAGGAAAGGCTCATATACTTGCACGCATCTCTTGCGGGTCAAAAAACAGATTCTCTGTGAGGGAAAAAGATTAAAATACAACGCAACTGTTGAAAGATAAAGCGACAAACAGTAAGATCAGACGCTGGTGTGTAATTTCACCTAAATAATTAATTTCGTTGGGGTGTTTTTAAAAAAAAAAATTAATGACAGTTGTTTGCTGACAAGAAACTACAAATATTCATATAATTTAAAACACACACACACACACACACACACACACACACACACACACTCACACACACACACACACACACACACACACGCACACACACACATACACACACACGCGCGCACACACACACACACACACACACACACACACACACACACACACACCACGCACGCACGCACGCACACACACACAGAGAGAGAGAGAAAAGAGAGAGAGAGAGAGAGAGTACTTCTCCCTGGAAGAAGGTGAGAGAGAGAGAGGGGAGAGAGAGAGAGAGAGAGTACTCCCTGAAAGAAGTAGAGAGGCTGCGAGAGAGAGAGAGAGAGAGAGAGAGAGAGAGAGAGAGAGAGAGAGAGAGAGAGAGAGAGAGAGACAGAGACAGAGACAGAGAGAGAGAGAGGAGCGGCAGGGAGGAGGGGATTGTTAGGAAATCCATTGTGACTGGCAGTACAGAGAGAGTTGAATCTGGTGAAGAGAGAGAGGATTGGGGGAGGAAAATCTGGTAGCAAACAGTTGAGAGAGAGAGGGAGAGGGGAGAGAGAGAAGAGAGAGAGAGAGAGAGAGAGAGAGGAGAGAGATGTGTGTGTGTGTGTGTGTGTGTGTGTGTGTGTGGTGTGTGTGTGTGTGTGTGTGTGTGTCGTCTGTGTGTGTCGTGTGTGTCTGTGTGTGTGTTTGGGAGGGGGGGGGGGGGGCGGGGGTTAGAGGAAGGCTATAAGAGAGTGCGGAAGGATAGGCGTCGGGATGGAAGGGGGAAGTGAGTTGAATCTCTAGGCGAAGGCAGTTGGAACCTGTCACTGTGACCGGCCTGGCTATCGATCGATTTGGTTTTCCTTGTCGACTGTGGACAGGAGAGTGGAACTGCAACACCCAGACAGGAGAGGGGCTGGTGGCTGGCAGTCCTGGGGAAAGAAGAGGGGGATGGAGGTATCCGTATTGGGACTAGGGGGGGGGGGGAGGCACAAGGACAGGGAGGGAAAAGGGGAGGAGAAGGGGTTAAGGGTCATCAGCCTTTGGGGGTGGGGGTGGGGGGGGAGGGGGATGGGGGAAACGGCTCAGAAAGACAAACGGTTTATGCGTTACATTCGTACTCGTGTGTGTGTGTGTGTGTGTGTGTGTGTGTGTGTGTGTGTGTTGCGTGCGTGCGTGCGTGCGTGCGTGCGTGCGTGCGTGCGTGCGTGCCGCGCGCGCGCGCGCGCGCGCGCGCGCGTTTGTGTGTGTACATGTGTGCACAAGTGCATGCATAGATGCATACATTTATATGACGCACAATTGCTTTTTGTCATTTCTTTGAAACTGCCTCTGTGATGCAGCTTAAAAATCATCTAACCCATCCTGATCCTGCACTCCGCCACCCAATCCACTCACCTTACCGCTATCCCCTATCACCACCCACCCAGTCCACTCACCTTACCACTATCCCCTACCACCACCACCCAGTCCATCCACTCACCTTACCACTATCCCCTACCACCACCACCCAGTCCACTCACCCTTTCCACTATCCCCTACCACCACCACCCAGTCCACTCACCTTACCACTATCCCCTACCACTACCACCCAGTCCACTCACCTTACCACTATCCCCTATCACCACCACCACCACCACCACCTGCTCCTCTACCCTGCTTTTCATATCAGCTGGTGAGTATCGTTGCATGAGAAAGGTATTAAACCAACACATTGTGGCTCTCCTGGCTCCAGTCTACCACCTTCCTAAAGAATAATTGCAACTTTGTCATGTGACGTAGCCTCACATCAAGGGATGTGACGCTCCATACACATGTAGTTAGTGATATGAATCATTTCCCCATGCCACAACTAAAAAGGAAGAAAATTCATGTGGCTTGACTAGTGTAGCGGGCGTCCCCCAAATAGTGGTTGAGAATGACTCATTAAAGAAAGAAGGGTGGTCATTGGGTGAAAGTGACCACTGAGAGTTTAATAAGGGTTGGTAAGGTGCTGGTCATGTGTTTTGAACATTGAGTATGCACTCACTAGGAGGAGGGAGGAAAGAATCAGTTTTAGCCCAGCAGATGGCCTAGAGACTCGAACCTGTCAGGACGCTGGTCCTCACTGCTGACCAGTCATTCCAGGTGAGCCATAGATAGTTGGGGAAAGCTACAGGGGAAAACCTAAAGAAAAGAGAAAGAAAGAATTCATATGTTGAATTAAGAAGCAGGTTACTTACACGAACCTTATTCGTGTTTCAGCCCTTCACCCTTCGCCCTTTCACCCTTTCAACCCGTGAGGTGGTTAAAGATGGCCATGGTGTGGGGAACACAACGGTAGTTCAGCCCCAGCAGTAAAAGACTCCAGGGAGAGGAATTGGAACTAGTCATCTCTCCAGTGACAGGAGAAGTCGAGGGAGAGGAATTGGAACTCGTCATCTCTCCAGTGACAGGAGAATTCGAAGGAGAGGAGTCGGAACTTAGATCACCAGTGATGGGAGAATTCAAGGGGGCGATAACGAATGTCTGAGAGAGACAGGGAATCATGACAATGTGGAACGAGTCTTGTGTCTGATGCAGGCATGGCATCAATGATTGAAATAATTTAATTGTTCTCCTGGTCTGGATCTTGGGCCAATGTTGTGTGAAGGCCATGACTTTATGGCGAGAGATACATACATATATATAAAAATCTGTTTATTAAAATTGTTTGATGTGTGATTTAGTAAAGTGTTTTTCCCGATGGAGAGAGGGGGTGATGGAAAAACAAATAAATTCGCGTTTTTTTTTTAGTTTTAGCTGTTGCGCCTTCGCCTTTTGGTTTGATTGGAATGATTTTGCGATTTCGTGCGTTTTATGGAGTAAATGTGTATGTAAATGCGGGCTGTTGCAAAAGTGACAGTGTGACAGTGGGACCCCGAACGTTGCTGCGTTTTGTTTCCACTGGGAAAAAATAAAAAAAAGAAAGATTTCTATTTGAAGATAGATTTATATTTGTTTGCCCTTTCGGGGCCTGGGGTTTTTTTAAAAGGAATTTTGATTTGTAACTCCAAGGGTTTTGAGGGTTGAAAAAAAAAAGAAAGATTAATTATTTATTGGTGTATTTGCATTTGTTTTCTTTTTTTTGTTTCATGTATGTCGTGAGTGAATTTAATTTTTCAGTGCGAGGCTTAAGTGAGGAATTATTCTTCTCTTTTTGCTGACTCTGAGTTTTGCTAGTGGGTTGTGTTTGATTTGTAAGTTCCCTTTCCCCACCCCCCCCCCCACCCCCCCGATAGGTGAGGCCCACACGGCTTTTCGCTTACCTTGAGCGACTAGTTCAAGAGTGGGAGCAGCCTGTTTCCCTATTTTGTCCTTTTCCCCGATCGGTGAGACCACCGCTTATAGCTACATTGGCGTCGTTTGTTTCAAGATGTGGGAGCAGCCGTGGATCCGCCCTTGTTAGCTTTTATTTTGTTGTTTTTTTCTTTCTCTATCTGTTTTATTTCAAATTGTCACCTCTTTCCCAGAGTTTGAACCGACCTTGTCTCCTTCAACAGGGACAGAGGGGACAAGTGCGGGGATTTACTCCTCCAAATAAAAATTTTTTTGTTTTTTGTTTTGTGTTGTTGATTTCTTCTTTGCGTTTGGGTGAATGTGCATTTATTTGATTGATTGTTAATCATTTTTGTATTTTTACTGTAGGTGTTTAGTGTGGGTGATTTTTCCCGTCTTCCGGTTCACAGGAGTCCAGTGACCAATAGGGTGCTCGTCTGAGAGGCTTTCTTTTGCTGTTCTTTACTTCATTTTCACTGTTCTGTCATGTGCTATCCTTTCATTTCCATTTCACCCCTTTTTCAAAATCTCTTCACTTCGTTTCATAAGCTCCTAATATAGTTTTCTTTCAACTTTGTCATCTTTTAGGTAGGATTTCCGCTAGTTTGTGTTTCTTCCCTCCTTTTTAATTGTTTGTTGATTACAGTTGTTTGTAAATTTTTATTCATTTTTTCGTATATGGCTCTACATCTGTTTTGTAATTTCATTTGAATGTAAGTAGGAAAGACGACAACAAGAAACATTTGAAGAACTTAAACTTTTTAAAGAATTTTTTTTCAGGAAGAATAATTTATTGTGTTTTTTTTCCTTCTTAGGAAAAAACAGATTAGCATTGAAAACGTCATTTTTTTTTAAATTAACACCAATTGATTCTGTTTTCGAGAAAAAAAATACTTCTGCGAAAATATACATTCCTTGTGTTTCATATCTACCTTGTTTTTGTAAGCTGTTTTATGTTTACTCGGAAATTTGGAATTCTTTTTTTGTATATACTATTATATCACGTTTTTGTGAAAAACATATAACACCATCTTATATCGCTTATTTTTATTCTACTTAGGAGATTGTTTTGTGTTTATATCTGTTGACGGTTAATTTATGGAATGATTTTGATAAATATGTTCATCAAGCTGTTAGCTTGGGTTTTGATGGAAGTTAAAAACTTACTAACTATGTGCATCAATGCATAGATAGGCAGACAGTGCTAAGAGAGAGAGAAGAAAAATAGACTACAGTGGGAAGCTGCAGATAAGAAAAATAGAATACCGAGGGGAGAGCTGAAGCTGATAGAATAAAGGCTTACAGAGGGAAAGCTGAATGATTAAAGAACTCAATTTAAGTGATACAGATAGAATAGAGACCGATGCAGTGATTAGAAAGATTACAGGCACGACGAGAACCTCCCACCAGTCGTTCCGCATGCGCGCCTCAACCAAAGGACAGCATATATCTCCTAAGTTGCCGCCTTTCGAGGAAAAAAAAACGGATGTCATTGATAGTTTTCTTTTCCGTTTTGAAAGTCACGCAACGTTCTTCGTGGTTGGCCAAAGGAATAGTGGAAATTGTATATTGCGTTGTTGTTTAAGGGTAGCGCTTTGGCCACTGTACCACACACTCGCGGCGAAAACAAATTTACTTGGGATTCTGTTGATAAAAGAAAGAACTCCTCAAGTAAATTTCAATGTTCTTGCCGATCGTTTTCGCGAACGTTTCCGTTCTGTGCGCCTGTCAAAGGTAGAATCGTTTCGTCTGTTTATAATTCGTATGGAGTCGTTAGATCGATGGAATCGATTTATCCAAAAAACGCCCACAAACAAAACTTTTCACTCACTGCGAGATCTCCTTTCTTAGGAAACAAACTTTTCAGAGGCGTGAGCAAAGATCTGGCCATTTCCTTAAAAGAAAGGCAAATTTGAAACGTTGAGGAAATGTGCAGTTTGGCTGATCAGAATTGTATCGCTACACCCAGATAAGGGGCGTGCTAGGAAAGGTGAATTTCCATCTTTGTGTCTCATGGTCATGTACTATACCATCGGGACAGGGTTGTTACAGGAAAGGAAATCGTGGGGTCATTTCTTGGGTCATCAGGATTTAATTTTCCTAGGAACGGTAATGGGATCTTTCGCGGTTCGAGTGACCTTTCGTCCCCTGTTACCAGTACTCACAACGCCGGAAAAACCCGTGCTACCTCAGCAATGCGTTCCGAGGGTCGTGGACAACGAACACCGCGTTAGACCTTTTGGGCAAGTCACTCGTGGACCCAGGACGCAAGTTCACTAAATCAGTCAGTGCCGATCAGACAATCGCTGTTTTTTTTGTGATTGCAGTTACAGTTGAAAATGAATTGCCCTTTCATCCAAAATGATTCAAAACCCGCTATTAGTCTCTAGATTGTGAAGAAAAAGGCCTTGTTTTGGCACCACATCTAATCTGTTGATGGACTGGTGTTTAGAAAAACGGAGCCTTCAAATCGGATTGCAGGCTTCGGTTTTGCGAGACACTGAGTGCACAACTGTGGTGTAAGAAAATCTTTCGTGCTTCAAAACAGTATCTCAACACTGTCCAAAAAGTGTTAGGTCGTTTGGAGGCTTGTTGAAACGTTTCGCTGATCGATGAAAATTTCGGTCGTACACCAGGTACAATACTCCGGATTCTGACCGCAATGTGTATGAAAACCCAGTCATGGACTTGATCTTGGGCAATTTGCCAGGTGTCGCTACAGTACATGGTGGTTCTGGAGGATCGTTTCTTCCTTGTCTTGTGAGTACCAGATCAGACGTCATAGAGCAGGGTAAGGCTACAATGCCGCTAAAAGTTCAATACTGGATGAACTCCAGATTACCCCAGATGATCTAAAAAGATTGCAGGGAAAAGACGAGACGCTGACGTCAATTCTTTCTGCTGCTAACAGGACTGTCACTGACATACCAACGGACAAACCAACGTACATACAGGACTCAGACATTTATCTCTCTACAGGTGTGTACCTGGAAGGACACCAATCAAGTTGTCGTTCCAAGCCACTTACAAGAACGGTACTGCACACGGCTCTTGATTTGCTATTGTGTCGCTGGTCACTGCGGAATAACAAGAAATTAAAGAGAGTCTTGATTTTTTCTTTTTATTGGCCGTGCACAAAGAAAGTTACTGAATACTGACGCCATGTGAACAATCTGCATAAGGACATCTCTGAAAGTCGAGTCCCATGTGCACCTTTGCACAAAATGCCTCTCATTTTCCGTCCCATTTTGGAAAGTGGCTATTGATCCTTGTTGGGCCCTTACCACTGTTCTTCTTCCGGAATATCGCTATGTCTTAACTTTGGTGGATAACAGCGACAAGGTATCCGAAGCGATTCCAGGAAGGGTGAAAATTGATATCAGTGTCTGTCGCCCGATGCCTTACTGCGATTTTTTCCAGAGTGGAGGTATTCCAGACGAATTCTCTAGGGATTGTGAGGAACGAAATTCATTTCCGATTCATGAGAGTATTTTCAGACTGTTGTCAATCTCTTCCATTTCAACAACGCCATATCATCCCCAATCGAATGGCAGGTTGACACGTTTTCAATGGAACGTTAATAGTACACGTTTGAGAAAGTTTTGCAAGGCAGGATACACCCATGGAATGGGAATCGTTTCATCCCGGCTTTGCTTTTCGCTTAAAGGGGAAATGCGAACGAACCGCTGGGATTCTCACCATTCGAGCTTCTTTTCGGACAATCACCAAGGGGTCCTTTGGATCTACTGATGACACAATGACGAAAAAAAAGAAAGGCATCACTGACAGTAAAACTTTTACCAATACGCCCCCTTTATGAAACTGCTAATCGGTTTTGAAGGGATGACACTGTGAGGCTTGCTCACCAGTCAACTGATAGAAAAACAGATGTGTACAAAGGTCTCTTTGCAGATAGAAAAAGCGAAGTGCACGTTCCTTCAGTGTAGGGGATACATGTCCTTGTACTACTCACTGATGAACTTAAACAAGCTTCGTGGTTATGTGGAAGGGGCCTTTTCAGGTGTCGAAAAACTTTCTGCCGTTAATTATAAGTTCAATATGGCAAACACTGAGATGGTATTTCACCGTGAACTGTTTGAAGAAGTATGTTGAACGTACAAATGTTGCCATCAACCAGTTCAGTTGATGGGATATGTACTATTCAGAAAAACTGTTTGTAACATGACAGATATTATTCAGTGATGATTTGTACCCAATGTAACGTACAGGGACTGATCAAAGGTTGTGGGAAAAACAGCACAATGTAGGAGTGTAACAATCTCACCGTGCAGATGTTGTAGTACCCCGTTCCTTCCTCTGTTCTTTCAAAGCGTGATAACCTATGATGATGTTGGTTCTGTCGAATGATTTGTCTGCAAAGTCAATCACAGACAGCTCAAAGACTTTTTAAAGACTTTTCAGGATGTGTGAACAGTTTACCCCAGGTACAGTGGTCTGGTATTGTACCCCATAGTATTCAGTTAACTACTGAATACCAGTGACGAACCAGCCATTCCCCCTCCGTTTGCTAAATAAGAGGTGATTCGGAGAGGAAATCAATGTAATGATGGATTTTTAAAGGTCATAGAACCTTCTACTTCTCCGTAACAGCTCACCAGTTGTACTGGTGGACAAACTGATGGTTCGGGGCGTTTCTGAATCGTTTACAGGAAATTAAATAAGATAACGTGTTCGATGCGGAAGCCCATCCAGACATTGAGAATTCTGTGTCAGCTCTCAGAAGGACAATTATTTTGTGAAAATAGTCTTCTTGGACTAAAGGCATTCCAATTTTACCACTTGAACCTGTGCCTGGTACACAAAATGTCATGCAGATTTATTGTCACGTGCTTGAATTTTCATGACAAATGTAACTGTCTTCAAAGGGAAGACTTTTTCCTGTTTTTTGTCTTTCTTTATGATTCGTGGTGTGCTGACATTTGACAGGGTATTTGTATTGCTACTGACTAATTTAATTCAAAAGGTTTTTGGGTATTTTATGCTTAATTTGCTTTTTGAAGTGACTATATGTTTTACAAGCAAACAACTACTTGATGTTGTTGTTATACATATTTATCTTTGCATTATTCTTTGGTTGTAAACAATAAAAAATCATCATGTATCTTTTTATGTCCAATTGCTTGTGAAGGTGGAATTTATATGTATGTGTCTTGTGCAATTTATACTCTTTAGAAATTTTATACACATGTTTTGATTGTGCTGTGAGACATAACCTTTTGTTTTCTTTGTTCATTTTCAACATTGAAACTGTTTCACTTTTCAATGGGACTATAACATTACATGTGTGAAAAAAAAAAACCTATGTTTAAAACTGTTTATTTTGTTTACATGAACTTTGTGAAACATTTTACACTTTGAAAAATATTTCATATTCATGAGGGGTTTTGAAAATTATGATGTGAGGACAAATGTCAAGGGAAAAAAATGTGCTTCACATCTTAATATATAAACACAATTTGTACTTTGATTGGATATATCCACTAATTGTTTTGTCTATGTAATTTGTGAAACTGTATTTTGTGAGATGTGTTGTCATTTTTTGAATTTATTTTTTTTAGAAGACTGAAAGTATGTAATATTGCTATTTATGGGGATCTTGTTGATTGATTTTTAACGTTGATGATTAAAAATTTTTTGGTGAATCATGTGTGATGGTGACAACATTTGAGATTCATGGGTGAAGATGTGTTTTTAAGTGATAGTTGTATTTCTTTTAAACAATTTTCTGGAGATAACTTTTTTTCACCCCAGGATGGGAGGGTGTCATGTGACGTAGCCTCACTTCAAGGCAGAGGACGCTCCATCACATGTAGTTGTGATATGAATCATTTTCCAATTGCACATCCTAAAAAGGATGAATATTCATGTGGCTGACTAGTGTAGCGGGACCGTCCCCAACTAGTGGTGAGAATGACTTCATTAAGAAAAGAAGGGTGAGTATTGGGTGACGTGAATTTGACCACTGAGTGTTTAATAAGGGTTGGTAAGGTGCTGGTATGTGTTTTGCGATCTCTGTGTATGCACTCACTAGGAGGAGGGAGGAAAGAATCTGTTTTTGCCCAGCAGATGGCCTAGAGACTCGAACCTGTCAGGACGCTGGTCCTCACTGCTGACCAGTCATTACCAGGTGACCATAGATAGTTGGGGAAAGCTACAGGGGAAAACCTAAAGAAAAGAGAAAGAAAGAATTCATATGTTGAATTAAGAAGCAGGTTACTTACACGAACCTTATTCGTGTTTCAGCCCTTCACCCTTCGCCCTTCACCCTTTCACCCCGTGAGGTGGTTAAAGATGGCCATGGTGTGGGGAACACACCGGTAGTTCAGCCCCAGCAGTAAAAGACTCCAGGGAGAGGAATTGGAACTAGTCATCTCATCCAGTGACAGGAGAAGTCGAGGGAGAGGAATTTGGAACTAGTCATCTCTCCAGGGTACAGGAGAAGTCGAGGGAGAGGAGTTGGAACATCGTCATTTCTCCAGTGACAGGAGAATTCGAAGGGAGGAGTCGGAACTTAGATCTCCAGTGATGGAGAATTCAAGGGGGGATACGATGTCTGAGAGAGACAGGGAATCATGACAATGTGGAACGAGTCTTGTGTCTGATGCAGGCATGGCATCAATGATTGAAATAATTAATTGTTCTCCTGGTCTGGATCTTGGGCCAATGTTGTGTGAAGGCCATGACTTTATGGAGTCTTGAGTGAGTTAGTTTGTCTCTCAGTGTAAAGAGAGATACATACATATATAAAATCTGTTTTTAAATTGTTTGATGTGATTTAGTAAAGTGTTTTTCCCGAAGGAGAGGGGGAGAAGAAAAAAATTCGGTAGTGCGCCTTTTGGTTGATTGGAAAGATTGCGTGTGCGTATGGGTAAATGCTGTCATGAATGCGCGGGTGCAAAAGTGACACTGTGACAAACTTCAACTGTCAACGTAAAATGCTGCCACATTTTTACAGCAGAAAGGTTTTATTTTTTTAGATGTACGTCAGTGCATGAACGTGTGATTAAATATATCTGTCCACATTTTTTTAACAGAACCAGTTTAATATTCAAGCTATTCTCAGGCACGCTGCAAGATTATCACCTGTATCGTTCATTCAATTTCATCAAGGTCAGTTTACGGCTATTGAGAACGCGCTATGTAGAACATTTTCAGTAATCAACACAGAGGCGTCAGAGCGTGTCTACTGGGCAACGTCCACGTGTGAACATTGCTATATTGACGTCCTTCACCGCCTGCCATGGAGATGATGTCATCCATTTGATGACGCTCAGTCGATGCCAGGAGAAGATTCGAGTGTCAGACAGGACGACAACAAAAGAGAGCTCGGACGAGGGGGAGGAAGAAGGAGGTGGAGAGTGGGAAGCCAAAGCAAAGGGAGCGAAGTAAGGGAAGGTGCGGGAAGTCGCCCTCCTTGTCAGAGAGCTTTAGAGAGTGTCAAAACATTGCGAAGGCCATCGACTGGACAGAGGGCGTTTGTCTCTATCATTGTCTTGAAGACAACAAGAAAGACAGCTGTATATTATTACAATTAGGAAGAGATTTCTTCTCTGACTTCAAGCCCGAAATGGCTGTAAGCAGAAAGAAGGTGAATGAGTCTGTCTGTCTGTGGTCTGTCTGTCTCTCACTCTCTATCTCAGTCTCTGTCTGTCTATCTGTCTCTTCTTTCTCTCTCTCACTCTCTCTCTCCCTTGCACACATACGACACACACGCACATATACGCCAAGCGAGAGAGAGAGAGAGAGAGAGTGAGAGAGAGAGAGAGAGAGAGAGAGAGAGAGAGAGAGAAGAAAAGAAGGGGTTGGGGAACGGAAACGGAAATGGAAAATGGTTTACACACAACACACACACACCACACACACACACCACACACACACACACACACACACACACACACACACACACAGAGAGAGAGAGAGAGAGAAAAGACAGCGGGCACCAGACACCAGACACACGAAACAAAAGGGGAGGAGGGGGGAGGGTGTTTATATGTCCGAGTTTAACCGTAAAAAAAGGCGGTGATCTCGAGTTCGCGTGCTTTAATCATTAAAACCACCCTTTTCCCCCCCCCACCACCCTCCCCCTCTGACCCCGCCACCCCCCTTCTTCACCTTCTCCCTTTCCCCTGCCCTCGCCCACCATAGCCCCTTTCCGCCTACTCCTCCCTGCCCTAGATTCTCCCCCCCCCCCCCCTTCATCTCTGCAACTCTGTCCCCCTTTTTTTTTTTTTTTGCCCGGTTTTCAATGTGTGCAGATGCGATGGGGGTATAGAAAAGGGACGGTGTGTTTTTATAACAGTCTTTAACCCTTTTTTTGCCGGAAAGAATCTCTATCTTAGCGAGAATACCCCATTTTTTGGGTGGTGGTTGGGGGGGGGGGGGGGGTGGGGGTGTGTGGTGGTGTGTGTGTGTGTGTGGTGTGTTGTGTGGGTTGTGGTGTGTGTGTGTGTGTGTGGGTGTTGTTGTGTGGTGGTGTGTTTTGTCAAAAAATAAGTCAAAGTAAAATGTTTTTTTTCCAAGGGGAACTTTTGAATAAAAGAGAAACTGCTTTTTTACATCAAACAAAACTGTGTGTGTGTGTGTCTGTGTGTGTGGTTTTTGTGTTTTGTGTGTGTGGGTGCGTGGGTGCGTGCGGCGTGGTGCGTGCGTGTTTTGCCTTGTGTATGTGTGTGTGGGGTTTTGGGGTTTGGTGTGGTGTGCGGCTGAGGCGCGTGGTGCGTGGTGTGTGTGTGTGGTGTGTGTGTGTGTGTGTGTGTGTGTGTGTGTGTGTGTGTGTACACTACACATTTTTGGGGCCGCCGCAGCGCCCACCACAACACAAACCACACACACCACAACACACACACACACACACACACACAAATGTTCATACACACCCACGTCATACACCGCGCGCGGCACTAGGAACACTGAACTTGCACTTGACGTGCGTTTAACGCCCCCCCATTTTTGGGGCCAAAGGTCGCGCACACTGGAGAGAAGAGAGGGAGGGAGGAGAGAGAGAAAGGGGGGAGAGAGAGGGGGAAGAGGAGGAGAGACTTTTCTGTCTGTTTTGTTGTTCTTCAATTTAAGCTTTTCCATTTAAGTTGTGAAGGGAAAAAAAAAAAAAAAACAAAGGGGGGGAAAAAATAGTGTGTGGGGCGCGCATTGCCCCTGCGTGCGGTGTGCTGCGCAGTATGTGCGGCCTGCGTGCGTGTGTGCGTGCCTGCGGGGGGGTGTGTATGTGTGGTGCTTGTGCGCGCATGCGGGCACTCGCGCCGCGGGTACGTGCGTGGTGCGGCGGGTGCGTGCGGTGTGTGCGTGTGCGTTTGTGTGTGCGTGTGTGTTCTGCTGTGTAGGGGGTTGTATGTTTGTGCGCCCCTCGCAGTCAAACTCTCCCATTTTTCCCTTTTCGGGATTTTAGTGGCGTGAAAAACCCTAAACGGAAAATTTGCTTCAATTGACACACAAGGCACCTCCCGGAGTTCACCCCCCATCAGGAGGTTTTAATGATGACGACGAGCGCGACGAGTGAGATGGATGAATGATGATGTGATGAGACGACGACGACGCGACGACGACGACGGAAAGATGATGATGTGATGTGAGTGATGATTGATGATGAGTGACGACGACGACGACGACGACGAAGAGATGTCTGTCTTATTGCGCTCAAAAATGCGTACCCCAACGGAATGAATCCAGGGTTTTAAAAATGCAGCTGAAAAATAGAGACCAGGGACAGAACAAAAACCCAACCCCAAAGGTCCGTGGGAAAACAGTTGTGTGGATCCTTGACCCCCGGGCGTTATATCGAAAAAGAGATTCGAGTGGGGTTGGTAGTCTTCCTTCTGCGACTGTGTTTTTGTTTTGAACAAAAATCCGGCGAGGGGTTATTGTTTGTTCGGTTTGAACGGAGTTTGCTGAAAAAGTTTAAAAAAAGCATACAAAATTTGAGTTTGACGAAAATCCCCTGGGCAGCAGACAAAAACAGCCAGGGAAAGAGCATTCGTTTCCAGGCACAAAATGTACCTTTTGGGGAGGGAAATCGATTCAAGTTTCGCCCTTTTTAGATTCTCCGTTTTTTTGTTGTTCGCAGGAGAATTAAAAAAGAAAAGACCACAAGTTGCTCCAGGCATTTGCACATGCTTGTGGTGGGTGTGGTTGTGTGGTTTTGGTGTGTGTTGCGTGTGCGTGTGTGTGTGTGTGCGTTGTTGTGGTGTTGGTGGCGTGGTGCGTGGTGGTGCGTGCGTGGGGTGCTGCGTGCGTGGTGCGTGCTGCGCGCGCGAGCGCGCGGCGCTGTGTGTGTGGGGTTTGGGGTGTGTGGTGTGGTGTGTGGCACATGCGCAGTGATGGGCAATAACACGGCAACAAAAACCCATTAATAGGTCCCCGTAATTGGTTTAAAATGTAAGGACCGAAATAATGGAGAATACTGACACACGCCACTGCACGCGCAACACACACACACACACACACCCACACACCCAACACACCCCAACCAAAACACACAACACACCCGCACAACGCACAACGCCCCACGCACGCGCGCAACACGCACGAGCTGCACGCCCGCACGCACACACGGCGCACGCACGCACGCACGCACGCACGACGCACGCCCACCACCACAAACCCCAACACACAACACACACACACCCCAAAACACCAACCACCATCCGCACATACAACACACGTTTCAAGTTGATTCTTTCGTTTTTGGCCCCCTTTTGGGGATTTAAAACATTGGCGTTCAATAAAAGCTTAACCGCATCTGGCGTGACTCCAAAAAAAAAAAGAAGGCTGTTACTGGGACACATGTGTTGCGGTTTGAATAAAAAAACATTTTGTGAGAGAAAAAAAAAAAGAAATCAAATCTAACATAGCAAATTGAGGAAGTAAAAAAAACAAAAAGTAAGATCAGAAGCTGTTTTGCACTTTTACATGAATTAATTACTGTCTCTAGTTTTGGCTGATGACATTTTTTTGCCGACAGGAA
>JAFLJL010006541.1:0-11152 GCA_018398815.1 Conus ventricosus
AAGAAAAACATTTTAAAAAAACAATTTGAAAAAAAACTTACAAAAAATTATAATGATGTGATAAAATGCTTTTACATTTTAAACACTTGTGTACACTGGAGTGTATAATTGATAAATTTGTGTATACTGTATAATTGCTAAATACACTGATGGTATTGACAAACTTGGGGTTACACGGATGGCATCAATTTTTGACACACTTGTGTGCACTGACGATATTGACACACTTGTGTACACTAAAGGTAATTGGTATTGAAACACGTGTACACTGATGGTTTGACAAACTTGCTTTGGGTAATGTTCAAAGACTTAGTTCTGTAGCTTTTGTATTTCGGGTCTGAATTTATAATTGTAAGCAATCTTATGTGCAGGTGATATGTGATGCTGATTTAATCTTCATCAACGTGGTAGCCAAGTGGCCTGGCTCAGTGCATGATGCACGAATGCTGCGCGAGTCACGACTGTTTGCTGCATTTGAAAGTGGGCCCACCCTCCACTGGATGGTGTACTTCTGGGGGACAGTGGCTACATGCCCCGGGACCTGGCTGATGACACCTGTCAGCAACCCTGCATCTGCTAAAGAAAGGGGTACAACAATGCGCATAGTTCAACGAGATCAACTGTTGGCGCTGCTTTGGGCGTGGCAAAGCAACGGTTTCAGTGCCTCCCTGTAGGTTTGCGATTTCCCAGCCTCCTAAGGCATGTCAAGTCATAAGGCATGTCTGATGCTGCACAATCGTGCTCGTTGTTGAAATATTCCACAACCTCCTGAGTCTGACTCTGACTGCAGCTCAGACGATGATGCTGGTGATTTGGATGATAAATACAGGACATCATCAAAACATGAGGAACGTGCAAAACTTGCTGCAGGAAAAACAGCTCGTAAACAGAATTATTAACAGTTTCTGAGAACAAGCCTGGTGGTATCCCTGTTTGAACACTTTCAGAATGCACTGAATCACTGAATAACAAAGCTTTTTTTCTTTCACATTAGGTTTAAAACCTCTTCCCTGGCTTGCCCCGTGTCTATTACGGGGTCTTTTCCCGGGACCCCTGTACGCCCGTAACCGTGTCTATTACGGGGTATCTTCGTCATCGAAATTTCGAAAATCGCACGGGAAATAACACGGGAAAAATTGCCCCTGACTCTACTGGTTGTTTAAATAAGAGTTCTATCCCTTTATCAGTGCACTGAAGTGTTATGAAAGCACCGGTTTAGTATTGAAGAAGGGTCGAGCTGATTATCATAATAAAGATGGCGGACAGGACGCAGCTCGACACGGCGATCTGTTTTTCAAGCGTTATAGCGCACTAGAAGGTTAGACAAGTGCTAAATGATAACGATAGTGGTGACGAAGACTTCCAAGCATCGGATGACAGCGATAGTGAGGAGGAGGAGACGACGGTAACCAGCACCATCCACTTTTGTCAGAACTTGTGGCCATTTGACGAAGAAGCCCTGGACTTCGACCCACGTAAATGTTGGTCAAGAGAGCGACACCGGCCATGATTCGGACCAAGAATCGAACAAGAGCCGATTCCCAGCACCAGCACAGCACCCCCTCCTGTCATGAGAGGTCGTGGTAGGGCAGGGGAAGAGCTGAGGTACTGGACAGCGCCAAGTAAGGGGGGCGTGGCAGAGGGCGTGGTGCTCGACAACCCTGCATGACAAGAGTGGAGAGCTGCAGATGCTCAGCCTCAAACCCAGACGTGGCCTTCACAGGCAGTCCGGGGTATAAAATGTAATGTGAATGATTTTAGACCTGCTGACTACCTGGAACTGTTTTTTGATGGCGATTTGATCAGTCATCTCGTCATTCAAACAAATTTGTATGCCAGTCAGTTTTGGGGCCCACCCCAACTTGCCCCAGTTTTCCAGAGCAAATCAGTGGGAACCTGTTGATGCTGCTGAACTAAAAAGGTTCCTGGCCCTGGGGGTTGCTGATGGGAATTGTGCGACTGCCTGCAATTGAGCTGTACTGGTAAAAGAAGGTGCTGTACCGCATTCCTGTCTTCATTCATAATGACAAAAAACAGATTTCAGGCAAGTTTCTTTACTCTCTCCGAGTCTCTCTCTCTCTCTGTTTACTTGTTCTCATTTTCCTTCCACCCTCGCTCTCCAACTCCTTTCTATGTCCAAGTCTTTCTTTTTAGCATTACAATAGATAGGATGGTGGGGTGTGTGTGTGTGTGTGTGTGGGGTGTGTGTGTGAGCTTCTCTGTAATGTGTGTGTGTGTGCTTCTGTTTTGTGTGTGTATGTGCTTCTGTGGTGTGTGTGTGTGTGTGTGTGTGTGTGTGTGTGTGTGTGTGTGGGGTGTGTGTGAGCTTCTCTGTAATGTGTGTATGGGTGATTCTGTTTTGTGTGTGTGGGGTGTGTGCTTCTGTGCGTGCGTGCGTGATTCTATGTGGTGTATTTTGTGTCATTGTTTATGGTGTGTGTGTGGGTGTGTGTGTGTTTTGTGTGTGTGTGTGTGTGTGGGGTGCTTCTATACGGTTGTATGTGTGTATACTTCTATGTGGTGTATTTGTGTGTCATTGTTTATGGGGGGTGGTGTGTGTGTGTGTGTGTGTGTGTGTGAGTGTGTGTGTGTGTGTGTTGTGTGTTTGTGCTTCTATGTGGTGTGTGTGTTGTGTGTGTGTGTGGGGTGTGTGTGTGTGTGTGTGTGTGTGGTGTGTGTGCGCGCGCGCAAATGTGTGTATGTGTACTTGATTGGGTTTCTGGTGTGTGTGTGTGTGTGTGTGTTTACACACACTGATCAAATGTTTGTTCAATCCTATTTCAGATCATCCTACAATTCATCCACTTCCATGACAACTCTGCAAATGCCACCACCAGACCATCCCCATATGACCGGCTTTACAAGATCCGCCAGTACTGGACCACCTCCATGAAAGATTTCAGGGGGTGTATGAGCCAGGGGCGAGCGGTGTGTGTGGATGAAAGCCTACTCCTTTGGAAGGGTAGGCTTATATTTCGCCAGTACATCCCCCTCAAGCGTGCAGGTTCGGGATAAAATTATACCTCTGCTGTGAGTCTGATGGTGGCATCAAGGGGAAGTGGTGGATATTGCTACCGCTTCAAGGTCTAACGCTGGAAAGGAGGATCCCTCAATGAAGTCCAGCCGGGTCCTTGAACTGTAAATGCCAACAACCCAGATCTCTCTGCCAGGAAAAATGGTGTTGTATCTGAAAAGCCCCTTTGCAAACAAGGCTACCATGTATATACCGACAACTGGTAAGCAGCCTCAGACTTTTCATGTACTTATTGGAGAAGAACACCTTGGCATTGGCACCGTGAGGAAAACGGGGAATTCCTCTTCAGCTTCACGACACTCGGCTGAACCCAGGCTCATCAGCTGCTCTTCGGGGTGAGGAAAATCGTGGCCACGAAGTACCACAGCACCAGGTGGTTCATCTGCTATCCACAATACATGGGCACACTGAGGCTGCTATATAAACCGGACAGGCGACAACGGGTAACACCAAGGGGCCAGAGGTGTCGACCAGCTACAAAAAAAATATGGGTGGAGTGGACAAGCAAGATCAGTTGCTCCACCCATATGACGCACCAGGAAAGTCCATGAAGTGGACCAAGAAGCTTTCTTTCACTTCTTCCAGGTTGCAGCCTGCAACGCCTTCATCCTGCCCCAAGTCAGGTGACAATTCCAGCAAACATTCCTGATTTTTTCTGGAATCTGTCATCTGTTCATGGCTGTGGCCGGATAATATTCCGGTCATGCATGAAAACCGGTCCGACGATGAAGTGAGGCTGACTGAGAGGCACTTTATTTTTCCCCATCCCAACCAACACCAACAAGGGCAGCACCACAGAGGGCCTGCAGGGTCTGCACCAAAAAGCTGAAGATCAGGCGTGATGTGCGTTCCCACTGCCCCTCCTGTCCCTCCAAGCCTGCACTGTGCTATTCCCCAGTGCTACATGGATTATCACATAATTCAACTACGGGAGTAGTGTGGATCCTGTAGCACAGCTTAGTTTTGCAGTGCATTTTTTTTCATATATCTTCTTCAGTTAGTCAGTGCGTGCTTTTATCTCTTGTTTTTATATTCTTGAGTGCGGTTTTTTTTTTTTTTTCATCTTCATGGTGGTGTTTCTTCTGAAACTCTCATGATTTATTCATGAGTGTGACCAGACTGTTCAACTGGTGGAAATAATCAGACTGGGTTATATTAGTGAGGCTGCTGGAACCCAAGAACAACCCCAAAACCTGCGAGATGTACAGAAAGAAGTAATGGATTATCTGTACACGGATTATGAAAAATGAACTGAGTGAGTACCAAATGCTTCTCCTCATATCCAGTGAACACTAACATCAGTTTTCTAGTGTTTTGTGTGGTTTTTATATACAGCAATTTGACTGTTTTTATTCTGAAACTGTCATAAGATTTGATTTCATCAAATTTTACTGTACTGTTTACTAACAAAATCTGATTATTAGTACATCAGGTTAGAGCCAAAGATGCAAGAAAAAAACATGCAAAAAGATGTAAGACTTGTCTGAGTAAATGAGTCAGTAATGATCACATTAGTAAACCTACTGCAAAAGGCAAAATTTGGTCCCTTATGTCTGGATTATGGTACCTACAATGTTATATGTATGTATTTTCACACCAGAACAGACTTTGCTGGCAGTCATATCAATGCCAGATGTTTAATTTTGTTCAGTGAATTTTAACATCATTTTTTTCAAAGTTTTTTTTGTGTTTGATGTATTGCAATGTGCATGTGAGTCTTCAAAAACAGTTTATTTAAAAAAAGTTGATATTAAACAACTTTTACCATACTGAATTGCTAACAAATTTTAAAATATTATGAAATCATAACATACTACAGGGCATAAGGAAAAAAAAAGCAAAACATGCAAGAGATATCTCAAATATTTAAAGATATGTGAACAGATGAATGAACCTACTGCAAAAGCAGAATTCTGTCCCTTTTTACTTGGATTGGGGTACTCCTCAAGATGTGTGTTATTACTATGCAGAAGAAGACCGCTGGCAATAATATCAATACCAAATTCTGTATGATGTCTAGTCAACACCAAACACCAATTTTTCCATGTTTTGTATGGTTTTATGAGGTGCATATATGTGTGTGGAGCCCCAAACAGTATTTCATTACAAAAAGGTTGGTTATATTTCTTTGTGCCATATTACTTATCAACAAAATCAAAAAGTAATGATATCACAGCATGCCACCATGTATAAGGGGAAAACATGGCAAACAATCTAATAGATATAGCAATAAATGAAGGGTAGTGAACAGATAAGTGAACCTACTGTGAAAAGCAGAATTCTGCCCCTTTTACCTTGGATTGGGGTACCCCCAAAGAGTATATATTACCACACAGAAGAAAACTTGCTGGCTATAATATCAATACCAGATGTTTTTTATGATGTCCAATCAATACTAACACCAATTTTTTCCATGTTTTGTATGGTTTGATGAGGTGCAATGTAAAGTGTGAGTGCCCCAAAACAGTCATTTCTTACTAAAAAAGTTGGTTTTTATTACTTTTTGCCATATTACTTATCAACAAAATCAAAATGTAATGACATCACAGCATGCCAAATGTATAAAGGGGAAAATGCAAACAATCTAAGAGATATCTCAATAAATGAAGGGGTAGTGAACAGATGGTGAACCTACTGTGAAAAGCAGAATTCTGTCCCTTTACCCTGGGATTGGGGTACCCCCAAAGATGTATATATTACCACACAGAAGATGATTGCTGGCAATGATATCAATACCAGATGTTTGTATGATGTCCAATCAATACCAACACCAATTTTTTCCATGTTTTGTATGGTTTGTTTAGGTGCAATGTATGTGTGAGTGCCCCAAAACAGTCATTTCATTACTAAAAAAGTTGGTTATATTACTTTTTCCATATTACTTTTCAACAAATCAAAATGTAATGACATCACAGCATGCCACAATTTTATAAGGGGGAAACATGCAAACAATCTAAGAGATATCTCAATAAATGAAGGGGTAGTAAACAGATGATGAACCTACTGTGAAAAGCAGAATTCTGTCCCTTTTCCCTGGGATTGGGGGGACCCCCCAAAAATGTATATATTACCACACAGAAGATGATTTGCTGGCAATGATATCAATACCAGATGTTTGTATGATGTCCAATCAATACTAACACCAATTTTTTCCATGTTTTGTATGGTTTTGGGTGCAATGTATGCGTGAGTGCCCCAAAAGTCATTTCATTACTAAAAAAGTTGGTTTATATTACTTTTTGCCAATTTCTTATCAACAAAATCAAAATGTAATGACATCACAGCATGCCACAATGTATAGGGGGAAACATGCAAACAATCTAAGAGATATCTCAATAAATGAAGGATAGTGAACAGATGAGTGAACCTACGTGAAAAGCAGAATTCTGTCCCTTTACCCTGGGATTGGGGTACCCCCAAAGATGAAAATATTACCACACAAAAAGATGATTTACTGGCAATGATATCAGGTACCCAATGTTTGTATGATGTTCAGGCAAAACTCACATCACACCAATTTTTTCTATGTGTTGTGTGGTTTGATGTTTTTTCAATGTGTGGGGTATGTTCAAAAACAATTATTTTATTTCAAAATGTTTACCATAATACTTTTTACCAAACTTTTGGCAACAAATCAAAATATTATGAAATCTCATATAGACCAGGCAATAAGAAGAATCAAGCAAAAAATCTAAGACATATCTCCATAAAAAGAATGAGCATTGAACAGATTATTTAACCTACCGCAAAAGCAAAATTCTGTCCCTTTACCCTGGGATTGGGGTACCCCCAATAAAGCATGTGATACCACACAGAAAAACATTTTTTCTGGGAGTAATTAATACCAGATGTTTGTATAATTGTTCAGTCAATAAAATCACCAGTTTTTTCACTTTTCTCTTTGGGCTGATGTGCTGCAATGTGTGTGGCGTATGCAGAAAGATGTCAATTTATTACAAAAAAGGTTGATTATATTGATTTTTATCATACTTATGACCAGCCCCAAATCACAAAATTATGACACCACATCATAGCAGGGTATCAAAAAAAACATGCAAAAAATCTAAGAGATATCCAAAAAAAAGAATGAGTAGTGAACGAGAGTGAACCACTGCAAAATGCAAATTTGGCCCCGGCACAAAAGCAATACAGAAAAGCACTTAACCTGTGGCAAGGGAAGGGGTTTAAATTTACTGACTTGTCTTAGCATTTTATAAATATAGTTTTCCAACAGTATGTGTAGCTCTCTAGATCATTTTTGTCATCTCCAGCTGGTCCACTAGTGATGATTTTTCTTTTTTGTTCTGTGTTGCTTTACCCTGTATGTGTCACAGATCCTTGCCTACAGCACACTTTCTGTAATTTTTTCTGGGAGAAGAACACTCATACAGGTTTTGAAATCTGTGTGACTATTTTAAAAACAATCAAACAGTTACATGTGATCCCTTCACTCACCAACCCCTTTTTTTGACCACCCTGCACTTTACAAATTAATGTTGAAACATGCACACACATACACACACATAATCTCCCAGCCAAAGTGTTTAACACAATTACCATTTTTATTTCCCTTTTTGTTCATACAAGCCAAAACATGAAATATTCATGACTTGAATCCATTCATCCCACTCCTCCCCCCCTTCTCAAAAGAGACATACTGTCAAAAGCACACAGAAAAAAAGAAAAAAAAAAGGAAAAAACAACCCCCAAACAAACATGATGAGTTATTGAAATCAAAGTTTTCGGGTTTGAAGGCTGCTGCTTTTTTCTTTTTTTCAGCATTTTCTCCAGGTCTTTCTCCCGTTTCCGACTCCAGGTCTTTCTCCAGTTTCCGACTCCAGGTCTTTCTCCAGTTTCCGACTCCAGGTCTTTCTCCAGTTTCCGAATACGCAGCAATATTTCTTTTGCTGTCAATTTCAGCACTTCCTTTTTTTCTTTCAGTAGTTCAGTTTTTGCTTGATTTTTTTCAATTTCAGTATGAAGATACTGACACCAAAGAGAGTTGTTGTCAGTTTCTTCATACTGATCTGCCATCTCATCCCGCATTTTTTTCTTCTTTTGTTTTCCCCCTTGATATCCTACTTTACTCTCCTCGAAATGTCTTTTTCTTGCTACCATGACTGGTGCAACTACTGGCGAGTCACGTGATGTAGACGCAAAAGTGATGTTCCCCTGTTCATCAGCTTCTGCGTCAAGAATGGTACAATCTGGAAAAAAACACACAAGAAAATGTATATATTTGTGTGTGTGTGTGTGTGTGTGTGTGTGTGTGTGTGAGTGTGTGTGTGTGTGTGTGTGTGTGCAATATACATCTGCATGGTGTTTTATTCAAAATAAATTGATGGCTTAAAAGACATGCTTGCTTCACCCCATAGTGTAAAGCAACAAGTGTGGTCAGTCTGACATAACTCAACATATCTTGTTGTCAGCTTTACCCCTAAGTGTTATGTCACTGAGACTGGTCAGTCTCACATGTTTGTCAGTGTGTAGGCTGATATTCATCCAGTAGACCAGTTAGTAAATGAAGTGCACTGCCCACAATGGGATGTGTGGATGTTGGCAGAGTAGTGGCCCCCTTACTCCAGACTATGGTGGTAGAAATTGAGTTCATCAAAGATCACATAGAACAGAAAAAAAGGTGTGTTAGAACTCAAAACTATACAAAGACTGGAAACTTTTTTCAACATGATGCATAGTTGTGAGTAAATATAATTAAACAAGTGGAAAAACAAAAGGCTAAAAACCATGTCATCAATCTGGTTCACCTTGCAAATGTGACATTGGTGCACAGGACAGAGGTCTTGCAGAAACTGTCGACCTTGGGGTAGACTGAAGGTGGCAAAAGGACCAATCTTCAGGCAGTGGTGACTGTGGGGATTTGTTACCCGCTGCAATAAACATTGGAACAATACAAACATTGCATTGTGGACGTTTTACATTGCTGTTATTTACCATACCTTGTACTCACACTTTTCTTCTTTTCTTTTCTTTTTTTTTTTTTTTTTTTTTTTTTTGGGGGGGGGGGGGGGGGGGGGGGGGGGGGGGGGGGTTGTTTGTTATGTTTTCTTTTCTTTTTCTTTTAGGCGGTGTTCTTTCATTTTTGTTCGGTGTTTGTCAAAGCATATTATGTGTTAGATTTAAATATAATTTGTCTGTGTCAATATCAGCTGTGTACTGCATTTGGAATTGGCAGATATACTGTGGACAAAAATGGGGAGTTTGTGTTATACTCCCTGTTTGGCTAATATACTTACCATGTCAGACCATAGCATTCAACGGCAGTTAGCCAGCTCTGTCAGGCCGAATTTTATCCGTGGCCAATGCAGTCATAAGACAGTCACGTGACGTCACCCCACTTCCGCCTCCGGAAGAAGCCGGTGTCAACTTCTTCTACCTCATTCAGCGAGGCCTGTGCGCAAGGTAACCCCGAGAACCTTTGCGCTAGAGGGGAAGGTAGGGAGGGCATTAGAGTCTGACATGGTAAGTATATTAGCCAAACAGGGAGTATAACACAAACTCCCCATTTTGGCGTCATTTTACTGTACCATGTCAGACCATAGCAGAATTTAAAGGAATCGGAGGAGGGCGAGCGCCTAGTGGTTCTCGGGGTTGGCCGTTATGGCTGCATTGGCCGCCACAAAGGAGATCCTTTAGAACCGTCAGATCTGGTCATGCGGATATCCCTCAAGTAGAAGTTAATGAAGGGATTTTCCGAACGCCAGTAGGCTGCCTCCAGGAGATGGCGCACGGGGACAGAGCACTGGAGCGCCGTGGAAGTGGCCAGTGCTCTGACCTCGTGGGCCCTGGGTGATTGGGCGGGGAGATCCTTGTGCGCCTGAGCGTAGGCAGATCTCACCGTCTAGGAGAGCCACCTAGAGATAGATCCCGCCGAGATGTCTCTAGTATTGTTGGGGTTGAGAGAGATAAGGAGTCGCCTCTGGGAGGTGCGCCTGGGGCGAGTGCGCTCCCAGTAGCATCTGAGACACCTAGCAGGGCAAAGGTTAATGTGTCCAGATTTCTCTCCTTTCCCAAGATATCCGTCAGGGAGCGGATGACGAGGGAGGGAGAGGGGGTGCCCGGTTCCTGATTTTTAGCTAAGAACTCTGGAAGGAACTTGAGGGAAACAGAGCCGTCCCTGTGGAAGGCGATATCTCTGGGATCACCGCTGAGGGCGTGGATCTCACTTCGTCTTCTGGCCGAGGCCAGGGCAAGGAGAAAGGTGGTCTTTAAAAGAGAGAAGGTCAAAGGGAATAGATGTAATGGGTTCAAAAGGGGGCTTTCTGAGGGCGTCGAGGACGATGAAAAGGTCCCAAAGAGGGATGCGCCTAGGGGACTGGGCTTCCGTAGAGCGAAGGAACCGACGATCGTGAACGCTAAGTCGCGAGAGTATGGGAAAAATTGCTAAATTTCCAGTAATTGCACTCCCCCCAAGAGCCTCACGCGGCAAGAATACTCAGGTTTAGCGCAAGGCACAACAGAATCAAGTATATAAACAAAGACACAGCAATCTTAACACAAAGGCAAGTGTAGGCGAGACAGAGCACAAGACTTATCTTGCTTTGACGGCAGGCCGAAGGTGAATGAAGGTAGAAGAAGTTGACACCGGCTTCTTCCGGAGGCGGAAGTGGGGTGACGTCACGTGACTGTCTTATGACTGCATTGGCCACGGATAAAATTCGGCCTGACAGAGCTGGCTAACTGCCGTTGAATGCTATGGTCTGACATGGTACAGTATATGACGCCAAAAGAAATGCATTGCAAAACTTCGGATCATATTTTAACCATTTCATTTCAAAAATAAGATAAATCAAGGAGCAATTATAAGACATTGACATTATGTCTGAAGAAACAATGCTTTAAACTGTTCTGGGAATCATGAGTGATTGGCTTTTGCCTTTTCCCTCTCTGTCAAAAGTCAATACTGTGTGTGGCCCCCAGCTGCATGAAAAACAGCATTGACATTCTGTGTGGCATTCTGTGTAAAGTTATACATGAGAACAATGACAAAGATTACTGTTACAGTTATTCCTGTCTGTGGGCCTGAATGAGTGAGCTGAAAGTAATGTACCCTTCACAACTGAAATAGTGACATGGCATTATATTTCACTATGGTTCCCA
>JAFLJL010006542.1:0-11209 GCA_018398815.1 Conus ventricosus
CGCATTAACATTCCCCACTTACCTTTTCCACTCCCCCCACTGATTTCGTTGCTTCGGCTTCCTCTGCCGCCTGAAAACTTCAGGCCAACGATCTTTCTCTTACATGGCACTCTCTGTGCAATGTCTGTCTTCTTCTCTGAGTAACAAGACTTTTAAAGACTTTTAAACCTCCTAAAGACACATCTTTTCCCCCGGACGATTAACGATATCCACTTACCTTGTGCGCAAGTCTGTTTATTTTGACGTGCTTGTGTGTCTTTCTGCTGTGTGTGGGTTTTTTTTTGTGTGGTGTGGTGTGCACGCGCGCGCGCGGCGCGCGCGCGTGTGTGTGTGTGTGTGTGTGTGGTGTGTGTGTGCTTGAGTTTGAATGTTTCTTATAATATGCGCTTTGGGCTCTCGCGAGGGAAAGTGCTCAATAAATATCCTTTTACATTACATTACATTATTTTAAATCCATCATAACAGTTTAACCTTTCCCGTACGTCGCCTAAAATTTTGCGCGCTGTACTTCGTGGGTGTGCAGAAACCCATGCTTTCTAAGAAGGAATAACCCCTCGCCGTACGCCGTGGGTGTACAGTAACCCATGGTTTTTGTATAGGAGCTAACCCCTCGCCGTACGGGGGCCCGGTGGGTTGGTACAAGTAACCCATGGTATTTGTGTAGGAACTAATCCTCGCCGTACGCCGTAGGTGTACAGTAACCCATGTTTTTTTCGAGGAAGTATAGACCTTGCCGTACGTCATGCAAATTTGACTTCTATGAGATGAGAGTCTTGCTACTTGCGTCAAACGGTTGTTTGTTGTTGTTGTTTCTCAGTGAATAACTGTGCACAGGCGGCCGCATGAATGTGCGTTTATCTGTGTGTGCATGTGAGCATTATTGCATGTTTGTGCGAGAGAGAAAGAGAAACAGAGAGAGAGAGAGAGAGAGAGAAAGTGTGTGGGGTGTGTTGTGCATGCATGGAAAGACATATATATATATAATATATATATATATATATATATATGAGCTATGCTATATAGTACGCGCGCACGGGCCCGCGCGTGTGTGTGTGTGTGTATTGGTAAAACATTAGAAATACTTGATCCTCTGTCAGTATGACGTTTCCTAGAATGTGCCCAAAATACCAAGGGCTACGTGGTTTGTTTTTTTTTTTTTAAATACGTAATGTGCTTTGCATCATTTTGATTATTACGTCATTGCTCACACTTGGCAGTACGCGCCCCGCAAAAGACAAAGCAGACGGAACTCGGTGGCACCAAATCGTGGGCAGGAAGGAATTTCTTACCAACCCCGACCCTGTAGCAAGCACGCGTGACGTCACATCTATAGCGTGTGGCGCGCTAGCTTTGTACGGCGTGCAAGGTTTATTCTTTGGTAGTATGGGTGTTCTCACACCCACGACGTACTGGGACATTAATTGTTTAATTATTTCTTTGTTTATGTATAAAACAAAATAATTTTCAGTTGATATGTAGTATAATATATTAGGGACAAAGTCATGAAATTAAGTGGAAGTGGCTTCAAATTACTAGAGTTACAGAGCAAAAAACACGTGTCTGGGTGATTTCACACCCACGGAGTACGGGAAAGGTTAAGCACACATTCCAGTAAACTTAATGTGATTCTGATTTATAAATTAACCCTTCTTTAAAAATAATTTGCTAAATATGATGTAAAATATCCCGTTATTGACATTTGTCAAAATGTGATAACACCATGCCACCTGATTTTTTCTGCAGATTGTTGTGCAACAGAACTCCCTTCTGCAATGGAGAAATGCATGCAGCTCACAACCTTGCATTCTGCTTTCTCAGTTTCATTTAAACACAAACACACACCACCATCACCACCACCATCCAGATGACCACAATTGTTCTGGCTTAGAAGTGGAGGCAAAAATGTTATCCTGTGTGAGATTTGATCAAGGATGCAGATTTTCTCTTTGTACACAAGCATGTTATCAAATGCCACAAATTGGGGAGAAAAAAAAAGGTGGTGGTGTGGGGGGGGGGGGGGGGGGGGGGGGGGGGGGGGGGAGGGGGGAGTGGAAAAGAAAGAAGTCCACGACATAACCTCCTCCATCACCTTGTTCACAGGCATTTGGGCACCTCCACACACAAATGTACATGCTTCATACAAAGCATACATTCCCAAACATGCACATGCACTCAGTCTGACACACTGAACACACAGTGACACAGTTAGTTACATGACGTTTAATGCCCACATGCACTCAGCGTGAAATGACAGACTGGGATAAACAATTCCATAAGCGTAGGCTTGGGACTTGTCTCTCACTGCACTGATCCAAACAAAGATGGTGAATGAAGGGGCAGTTATTTGTGATAGGCACAGTAGGATTCAGACTCCCAATTCTAGTGCGAATTCTATGCACTTCTACTAAACCAGCTCAGTGTCTCACACACACACCACACACACACACTCACACACACACACACAACTGCACTTTCCCAGCATACCCACACATGCCACACATAAAACATATCCCCCAAACACTACTTCCACCATTCAAAACACACACACACACACACCACACACACACTCACACCACAACAGGGACGGCCCACAAAATGGATAGTATCTCCCAGTCCACAACAGTATACTAACAATACAACTTTCAAAATATATGAAAATGCATACTTGGTGGCCACAAACAGTGTCTCCCATTGACAAGATATTTTGTAAATGCATGAACAAAGGGTTAAAAAAAAAAAAGTTTGAAATAGGCCAGTATCGAAAAGAAAAAAAATACTCACAAAAATAACAGCATGCTGCTGTCAGGACAAGACTCATCTGGACCACATGAAACAGAAACAATTATAAAGCCCTAAATGATTTTGTTCATTCATGATCAAACATATCAGTTACAGCTGTATAACAGATAGACCTTTAACAGAAAAAATGCTGCCCCAAATAACAATCATTCATTTTATAAACAAACATAAGTTTGAGACACGATACAAACAAAAACTGGCATGGAAAATCCAAAAGTAGTTTATTATTGATTAACGAAATGTATCAGTGTTTTATACACAAAGAACTTTTATGTTGATTAATGTATCATGCATCCAATGTCTTAAAGTATCGCTACTATCAGTGCTAAATCAGAGCATGTATTGCATGTAGACCAAAACAACTGTCAGTCTTCTGGAATTTTTGCTTGTACTTTGCATTAAACTACAATTATGTGCTCGGCTTTACGCAATCATTTTAAAACTACAAATTATGTGCTCAGCTTTACGCAATCATAAAACTACAAATTATGTGCTCAGCTTTACGCAATCATAAAACTACAAATTATGTGCTCAGCTTACGCAATCATGTAGACAATCTTTCATGAGATCCAACTGAATGTTATTAATTTTTAGCTGTTGTAGGTGCTGATGTTGCTGACAATTCTGTTATTAAACTGCCGAAGCTGACCACTAAAACTGGTCCAGTTTTACCTCCTTACATCCTTTCTTAATCCTCATAGCTTTGTCTGAAAATTTTCCTTTTTTGTGTGTTTAGAAGCCCTTTTCTTATTTTTATCCCAATTTATTTGTCTAATGTATTTTTTCCAGTTTCCCTTTTTCTGTCCATTTTGTTTTTTCTCTTAGAGTTACTAACATCACGCGGTGAGTCTCTATGTGACTTTAATGAAAACTGCAATAGGAATGAGGGCACTACACACCCCACCAAAGAATTACTGATTATTATCACAATATAAACATCCATGTAACTGTAGAAACTAAAGCTATCCTTAAATATCAATACATACATGCCACACATACCGTGAGCTCGGAGTACATTTATTATACGATATTCACATTACGGTACTAATACAAGCTTACTAGGTCTGATTTGACTGGTAACTTTCCTTTTCCCACTCATGATGTTGTGGGCCTATAAGTTTTCCAGCAAAATTTATGAGGTCAATTATGATGTGACGATAATAAAAGTGTCGTTTTAAAAACATAATTGTGTAAACAAAAGACAAGAAAAAATGTCACAAATAACCAGTTATTCACGATTTTGCGGTCACTTGCAGCATTGACATTTCTACACTACTCGCTGGGGGACAGGCGCCCGCATTGATATCGAAAACCACACTGAAAGTCGCCAGTACCAAACATATGTTACTCGCATCATTTATCAAATAAAACCTACCCCTTATTGGGTGATTTCCACATGCAACACTGGACGAGGATGGGTAGGATAATACCTACAAATCCCCACACACCTGACACGATCGCAACAGTTATTCCAAAGCTCAGTACCATGTTGCTGATCGAAAAGTAAGCCTACTGCCGTCGGAGACTGAAATGGGTCACATGATCAGTCACGTGATTGATTCTCGGTCGTCACGAATCTGAGGAAGCGAGTGAAAGCGTCATTGACGACAGTGATCTAGTGATGCGATGGTCGTAAGACGAGGTTGAATGGAGAGTACGGTCGACGTGAAACAACTAAAACATTTTTTGTTTTATGTTGTTGTTTATTAAGGGAAATCAGACATGCTATACGTTCATCAGGGATGAACTGAACGACAGTTAGTGCAACTTGTGATAGGTGTTTGTGCTTTTGTGTCCTCTATGATTGTTGTTGAGTTTCTCTCTCTCTCTCTCCTCTCTCTCTCTCTCTCCTCTCTCTTCTCTCTCTCTTCTCTTTTCTCTCTCTTCTCTCTCTCTCTCTCTCTCTCTCTCTCACCCCACACACACACACACACACACACACACACACACACACACACACACACACACACACACACACACACACATTAGTCCACCTAGAAAGCAGTAGTTCCTAGAATCAGACTATAAAAGGGTTCAAGTTCTACCCCTTTAAATCTGAGATTAACAAAGGGATCATAATGCACAGAATCATGTTCGGGAAGGCACCCTCAACATTAGTTCACAGATTCTCAATTAATTCCTCAAGGACTCTACCCAAACTTCATGTCCCTGTTCCCAGAATTGACTTATTCAAATCCAGTTTAACATTCAGATTCCTGTCAATGGAACTCGCTCCCTGAGTCAACCAAACAACGCCAATGCACATCAACCTTCAAAAACCATTATTTTAACCCATCTTATGTGCCAATACTTGCATACTCTGCCATAAATCCACCACCAACCACTACCATCCTCTTTGCCTTATGTATGAATCTGACTATTAAGAAAGTGTTCTGTACTTGAAATGCACATGTTATTCTGTTTGTATGTCTTATGTGAGTATGTGTGTTTTGTGTGGTTTTGTGTGTGTTTCCTACTACCTCTTGCCCTCTTGTCACTATGTCGTAATGCTTGTATTCTTATGCGACTCTCTCTCTCTCTCTCTTTTCTCTCCTCTCTCTCTCTCTCCCCTCTCTCTCCTCTCTCTCTCTCTCTCCTCCTCTCCTCCTCTCTCTCGCTCTGTCTCTCACGGTTCTGCAGGAATGACTTGACTTATTATCTATATGACCCCCCCCCCCCCCCGCAACCCCCCGCTCCCCACCCCCCCACCCCGTACCCGTGGTGACTGGGCTATCATGCTTTTTTCTCTCTCTCTCTCCTTTTTGTGCTTTTTTTCTGGTGCTTCAAAATCGAATATCTTGCATCTCCTTGGTATCTTTTGATTGTCAGATTGTTCTAAACATGCTCTTTCCTGCACCCCACTCTTGCCTCTTTTTTCTCTCTCCTTCCCTCCCTCCCTCCCTTCCTCTCTCTCTCTCTCTCTCTTCTCTCTCTCTCTCTCTCTCTCTCTCTCTCTCTCTCTGTCTCGCTCTCTGTCTCTGTCTCTCGCTCTCTCGCCATTCCCTGCACTCCTTTCGCTCCTGCGTCCTCCCCCCCCCCCCCTCTCTCTCTCTCTCATTTACTTTTTATTTTATTTTGTCTTATTTATTTTTTTCTTTAAATTATTATTCTGTATTTAATTTTTTTTCTAGCCACTTTTTTTCGTTCTTTTATTGCCTCATCTTATTTTGCATTGTAGACCGTACTCAGGGCGAAGACTGGATGTAAAAAAGCACATAAGTGCTTATCTATTATCCTCGTAAATAATAATTTTGTCTTGTCTTGTCTCTCTCTCTCTCTCTTCTCTCTTCCCCTCCCCTCTCTCTCTTCTCTCTCTCTCTCTCTCTTCTCATCTCTCTCTCTCTCTTTGTTATTCTTGGCTAGTTCTTGCCCTCTTCCCTTCAATTGTGTTTTCATCTTCTGTTGTTCTTGCTTGTTGTGGTTAGATTTCCGCCTCATCTGGCAAGTTGCTTTTTTTCCCTTTTTTTTCATCGTCTTCTTGCTCATTATCATCATCTCCTGGTTCTTCTGAACATGTCATACTAGATAACATCTTGATGCTTGATTACAAATTAAAAACACTTGGTATCGGTCACCCGTGGACTAACTAAGCATTGTGTCGGCCCTACTGACAGAATTTTAAAAGTTTAATGCGATCTCCAGTAATCGATTTTCTGCATTTGCTTTTCTATTCTTTTTCCTTCTTCTTAATTTGTTTGTTTGTTTGTTTTTAATGCATTTAATGGCAATACATTAATAGTCTCATATGGAAGACTATTCGATGTTTAGGTATTAAGGCCTAAATGAAAAAGTTTTGAGCCAGAGTGCCATTTGATTTCATGTGATGAAGAATCTTTTATAAGTCTCTAAATAAGCATGTAGAAACACTTAAAATCACTCCACATACAATTTAGACTTACTCAGGGGAACTTTTCAAAAGAACGTTGTCTATATGCTGCCGACAAACTGTTTACTACTTATTCAAGAAGGGATATTATGAAAACAAAAGTTTCAGTGACAGAATTGCTACCAGAACGACGTCCCTTGGAATGCTCTGTGCCTGCCTGCACACTATGTCGACACAGCGCTGGCTTCCGAAGGTGGTGTCGGATTGTCCCGGCTGGTTAGTTCGGCAGTTGATGACAGTTCTTCTCTGGGTTCTACTGGCAGCATCGGACGTTTCTTTTTCTTTCTTTATACCGTTACAAGATTGGTTCATTGATACTTCTTTCCACTTCAAGGAATTTTTTTTTTTTAATGTTCATTTTGTTAGTTTAACATGTGTTGGTAATGTGTTCTGATGCAATTCTCTGCTGGACACCCTTAATCAAGTCATTGAGCTTTAACACTGCTACACTAATATTGTCACCGTTAAAAAAAAAAGAAGAAGAAGAAAAAGAAAGAAAGAAGAAAAGAAAGAAAAAAAAGGTCAGTGCATCCTTGGATTCCTCTGCCGTAATCTGAGATGCTGTCACATTGCCTGCAAATGTACTCATTTCTACCTGGCCCTGGTTCGATGTCCGGCTACTGGAGTATGTGGTGATCATCATCTGGGACCCGTGCCTCACTCAAGCAGGATATGGAAAAAATCAGTGGAGCGCATTCATGCAGCAAGCAGCTGTATACCGGTTTCCTCGCCAAAGACCACAGTTTACGACCCCTGGCTCTGTGACCTTCCCGTTCTCCAACAGCGTCGCGAACTATTAAGGCTGACATTTTTCTCCAGCGGAGGAGATGGCACCGAACATTTTTCTGACCGAATCCTGAGCCCTATAGGGGCTTGGAAGACTAATAATGAGTACGTTCCAGCCAGTGGCAGAGGGAGGCTATCAAGACAATAACCCAGTTGGTACTGACACTGCAACACAGTGCCTAGGTAGAACACAACCCAATACAGTCTCTTTTCCATCGGACCGTGGGCTGGAACCGCGTGAACGGCAATATTGTACAGCTCACTCATAAAAACTGCACAGTCTTTTCACTTTCCTTGAAGTGTCCTTCACAGTGGAAAGACACGCACAACACACACGCACACACACACACACACACACACCACCACCGCGCGCGCGCGCGCACAAACACACCCATCTCTTCCTCCTCTCCACAGTTTCAGTTTCACTAAGGAGTGGTCGCTGCGTGCTGACTGGTCCATATACGCTGCCCCACATCCACAAAGTTTCCAGACCATACTGCGCATAATTTAAATGAACTAATGATAAGAATTTATGAAGAGGATCCCGTGGCTACGACTTCGCAGATGTCTAACCTACGCATAAGCCCAATACGCTGGTCAGACCTTGAGCACCTACCTAACATTGGTTGTGCCATTATTATCGTTGTATGTATGTGCATGAGTGTACACGTGTGCGTATATGTATGTGTGTGCAAGGGTGTGTTGGCTAGTGTATGCGGTGTGCGAGAGCATGTATGTGCCTGTGTACTTGGGCGTATACGCGTACGTGGTGTTGTGTGTGCAGTATGTGCGCAAGTGTTGTGTGCATGTAGCATGTGCATGTGTGTGCATGTAAGTGCGAGCACATGTGTGAGGGTGCGCGCGCACGTGCGAGAGAGAGAGAGAGAGAGAGAAATATGGTGTGCGTGCGTGTGTGGATCTGTTCTGAAGATGACTTTGGGAAAAAGAACAATACCAAGAAGGAGAAGAAGAACAACAACAACACACACAAAAACAACAACAATGACCACACACACACACACACACACACACACACACACACACACACACACACACACACATCTGTGGATTCTTCAATTTACACACCTGCATCGGCCCACCGATGCACACCCAACAGCACACACACGACTGCAGTATACACTGTGGTCCCTTAGAGATTCAGAGTCTCACCTCAGTTTACGTGTTTGATCGTTTGTGTCTGAAACTGGAAGGCGTAGCATGATTTCTGCATCAATCCCTAGGAATCTTCGCAATGTTGGGCCCCTTGAAAGTATTCCCATGTTTCTTGCTTTTCCTTTAAACCCTGGATGTGCGGCCACTTCCTCTCTTGATGTTCAATCTGAAATAAGGTCAGGGTATAGTGATTTTGTTCTGTTTTTCTAGGTATTTCTTTAGATTCTTATCACACCAGATGGGCCAAGCTGTTATCCATTCTTGTTATTGCCTTGCCTGTCAGTTTGTCTGCTCTCTCTTTTTTTTTAAAAACGCTTGCATGTCCAGGCAGTACATCCATATGTCTCTCCAATGCAAGGTTGCGCATTACTTCATGCCAAGCAGGGTTTACATTCTACTCATCCTTTTTTTGAGTAGGTTCATGGAGTCAGTCAGTATCATGGCTTGTTGACTTTTAGACTCGTCTGGGGATGAGAGCCAGTAGAGTGCATTGTCGTTGCTTCTACCTCCATTGTTAGACATCAAGTTGTTAAACTGTATGCACCTGTGTACATTGTCTTCCTGGGTAGTTTGGCCATTTTTCTACTCTGTAAAACTCGGCCTGACTTAGCTTTGGTGACTGAACCATCAAAAGTATATAACAGTGTCTTCTTTTGTACATCTGAATCTCTGCATTGGTTTTGCCTTCTGGCCATTATCGACAGTCTCTTCCAAGTTCTGGAGCGATGGCAATTTGGCAGAGTTCTTTGAGTTCTGCTAACTGGCACACAAGCTGTATATTGTCTTCTGCCTGTCCCCTCCATGATTTTCTCCACGTCCTGAGCGAGTGCCATTTGTTTCCTTCACTGGCGCATGTAGGCTAGTGGTTTTGTGGATTTTCAAGTGCTCTGAAATATGCTATCACCTGTTTTGGCTTGCGTCTTGCCTGTATTGAAGGAAAGTCAAGCAGGTATTGCCTAGTTTCAACTGCTGTATCCGTCGTGGTTCCCAGGATCAATCTCATTGCTTCATTTCGAATTCTTTCTAATTATGAAGATTGCTCTTGGAGAGTGTTGTACGCCTTAATCATAAACAATCACACTGAGTACAACTGTGTGATACAGTCGGTAGAGATGACGCCGTTCAATGGCCTCAGCTGCCATTGCTTTCATGGCAGACAGGCCCTGTTGCTTTAAAAACAATATCCTCAAAATGCTTCCTAAAGGTCAGCATTCTGTCAAATCCTATACCCAAATAGCGTAGGTTGTCAGGTGATTCAGTTGGTATTCCATTGAAGGAAACTGGTGTCATTCAACTTCAGTGCAAGCACGAAGACTCTGACTGGCACAACGCGGAATTTTTGGTCACCAACTCAGGGGACCTACCATCCTGGGACTTCCCAAGGATTTGCAACTCCATGAGAAGCAACCTGACAACACCACAGCTCCTTCTGACCAGACCAAACTTCAGGACAGCAGGCAATTGTCCTGATGTCTTGTTGTTGAGAATGCAGACCAATGTCTAAGCCTTTGTAGGGCTGATGGACGATCGTTTCTTGGGGAGCGTGCCTGTGTTTCCCGGGTTCTATGTTCCCCAGAAGCGCTGTTCCCCGTGTCTCTGTTCCCCAGTGTCGATGTTCCCCGACCGAAAAAGCGTGCCGCTATTCCCGTACCAGTGTTCCCCAGGTTCTCTGTTCCCCAGTAGCGCTGTTCCCCAAACCGATTTCAATGCACGTTAGCGCCAGTACGGGCCCTACTGTACAAGGAGAGGTTGCGCCGGGCACATCCCAAGGTAAACAAATAATAGGGAAAAAAAATGCACATGCCCACCCCCCTCCCCTCCCCGCCGAAAGAGAGAGAGAAGAGAGAAGAGAGAAGAGGAGAGAAGAGAGAGAGAGAGAGAGAGTTGCACGTGCCTCACGCGTGTCAACTCAGGTTGTTCCCATTTTAACCGCTACATTGGAAGTGTCATCGCGCTTCTGTCGTCTGCGAAGCGTGTCACTTGGCGTGGCCCCCAGGGCGCATTGCTCGGCACCGTTCCGGGGGGGGGGGGGGGGGGGGGGGGGGGGGCAATTTCGCTGTGAGTTTGCTTGGTCAAATCAGTAAGAAAACGGAATATTTCGATCGTGTATGATTCTAGAACGGGAAGCATGAATTTGTGACGCCAGAAAAGGGTTTTGACAGTGATGTGCTTCTTTTACGCTTTGAACTCCTATCCCTTTAAATCACACTTTGCGTGAGCTACACCTTTTCTTTCGTAACAGGCCATTTTACTTTTAGACTGTTTACACAGACCTGATGGGGTCATGCAAGTGCTGACCTGCTGGTTCCAGCGCTGTCCAGTCGGCATGAAACCCCTCTTCTACGGCCCTCCCGCTCCACCCCAACACCCCGACCCTCCCACCCCGCCCTCCCACTGCCTCGCCTATAACAATGAAACAACAGTAACAACGTTTAAGTCAGCAAAACCCACAACACCACCAACGGCAAAAACTTGGGGAACAGCGGGCCTGGGAACAGCGGGCCTGGGAACACCGGGACCGGGGATTTGCAGGAATGGGGAACAGTGGGATCGCCACAGGTGGGG
>JAFLJL010006543.1:2500-10000 GCA_018398815.1 Conus ventricosus
AGAGAGAGAGAGAGAGAGAGAGAGAGAGAGAGAGAGAGAGAGTGTGTGAGAGAGAGAGAGAGAGAGAGAGAGAGAGAGAGAGAGTGTGTGTATGTGTGTGTGTGTGTGTGTGAGTGTGTTGTGAGAGAGAGAGAGAGAGAGAGAGAGTGTGTTGTGTGTGTGTGTGTGTGTGTGTGTGTGTGTGTGTGTGTGTGTGTGTGTGTGTGTGATGTGTGTGTGTGTGTGTTGAGAGAGAGAGAGAGAGAGAGAGAGAGATGTGTGTGTTGTGTGTGTGTGTGTGTGTTGTGTGAGTGTTGTGTGAGAGAGAGTGAGAGAGAGAAGCGGAAGCGGAAGCGGAAGCGGAAGCGGAAGCGGAAGTTTATTCAGTATAGGCCATAGCCCCTTCTGAAGGGGTACAATACAATACACGGACAATACACTTTTGCGTAAACAGCGAATAGTTAGGCAATTATATCAAATGACATGACAGTTGAGCATTAATCCATTTGACTGGTAATCTAAGAATACTTTAGCTGGTAGTATATGCGTCTTTTAAATGCTTTATACAAATTATGCAAACTTCTTCAATATATTTCGTTCCGATTTGCCATGAGAATACAATTTTAAACAGCATGGGCTTTTTTAGATATTTAGGGGAATAAAATCATTTCTTAAATCCTGGAAGAACAGGGCAGCACAGCAAAAATTTTGTTCATCCTCTTTGGCTTCTTACACAATGGACATTAATAGCATCTTCATCAGCATTAGTATACCGATTCTTCTGTGCGGATATCTCGGCTATTCCAAATCTCATTCTTGCCATATAGGTCTTCAAATGTCTATCAATGTCCACCCAAAAGATACGCTTCACAATTCCTAGTTGATTTAAATGTTATAAAGGCGTACCTGTCACTATTTTGAACGTGTTCCTCCCATTTTTGCCATGGGGTTATCAATCAACCTTTGACGTAGTTCTTTTAAAAAGATATTGACATTTTCCACACCTTGTTTGCCCCAGACGAACCCGAACCCATTTTGATACAAAAAATCTCGAATGTCTGACGCCAATTTTTCTTCCCTTTAATTCTAAACTAAGCAACATTTTATATGCCTTATATATGGAAATCTTTTCTCATCCATACGTAGAATTTTCAACCAGTATCTAATACATCGTAAATAGGAGTTGAGTACATAGGATATCGACCTGTATCCCCTACAAAATCATTTGGCGTTCTAGGTTGCACTCCCAAGATCTTTTTAAAGCAAACAAGTGAACTTTTTTTTATTTCAGCAACAGCTTTATCCATCCCCCAAACTCTGCTCCATATGAGCAATTTGGGTTTGGGACTTGCGCATCAAAAAGTTATGTAACACAACCAAAGAGTTATTATTAAGCATATACAATTTTCTCAATATCCCATGTACCGCATGTTTTGCTCTGCTCGCAAGGTCCTGACAGGCAGGCGAAAAACTAAGAGGGTAGTGAAACAGATGCCAAGATATTTGTAACAATTCAAAACTTCCATTGTCTCTCCATTTAAAAACCATCCTCCCTTGCTGCCGTATCCACCTTTTCGAAAAACTAAATGCGGCTCTTTTCCATATTTATCTTAAGTTGAACCCTTGTAGTTGCATTATGGAGGTTTTTTAAAACTGGGTTTGGAGCCCAACAGGATTTTTCTGATAACAAAGCAATATCATCAGCTAGTAAACAAGATAAATAATTCAAAGTTTTCAGGTGAAAGTGTGTCCATGACGTCCCTTTTCAATTATTTCTGTGGCCAATTCATTTATAAATAACGAAAATAATACAGGACTACAGGCATCCCCCTGTTTCACACCCTGTGTGCAAAAAAATACAGTCTGTGAGTTCACTGCCCGCTCTTACTTTTGCTTTCACATTGGAATACATACTTTTTATACACCGAAACAGCTTCCCTTCAACACCATTCTTTTGAGAACTGGCCATAGAAGTTTCCTTGAAAAGAAAAAAGGGCCTTTCTCAAATCAATAAAAGCAACGTAGAATTTACGATTTAATGAAAACTGCTTCTGTCAATTGCTAATAATGTAAACATTTGATCCACTGTAGAGTATCCTTTCTTAAAACCAGCCTGATATTCGTCGTGATATTTACTGTTCTACCCAATCTGTAACCTGTAGTTTATAATAAAAACATAAAAACTTGTGCCAATGTCACAAAGTGACATCCTCTGTAGTTGCCAGGGTCATTAACATTTCCTTTTTTAAACAATGGTACTATGATTGTTTCCCATCCAGCCTTCGGGTATATTCCTCTGTCAAAAAGAGCATTGAAAAATCTAACAAGGAAACTCAACAATAGTCTCGCCACCATTTTTTAAACATTTTTTTCCATTAATCCACCCTGGGCAGCAGATTTTGCCGTTTTTAAACTTCTTTATAGCTACTAAAACTTCCTCTTTGGAGATTGGGCACCCAAAAACTAATTTCTTTGTGCTTTCGAATAATTTACCGTTTCTGTTTCTTTTGTGCTGTCCACATCTTTTTCAAGGAGGTTTTTGAAATGCCCTATGCCTCGTTAACAGAAATCGCATTATGTCTGCGAGACACCTTAAATGACACCCTATGTACATTACGCCAAAAATCATTGGTATCATTCACCGAATTAAAAGTTTTTTATAAAACAAGTGTTGTATTCTTTTTCCTTCTTCTGTAATAGCTTCTTATATTCTCTTCGAGATATACAATAATTCGACCTGTCAGTGACATCCAATGTTCGGGCAAAATATTCTTAGAAGCTTTCTGGTAGACATTTTAGCTGTCTGACATTCTAGGTAAAACCCATGCATCGTTACGTGTTCTTCCATCAATTCTGATCCTTGTTTTCATACACTCTGCTTGTTTTCTCTTACAGTTGTTAAAGTATTCAATGCCAGGTTAATATCCCACATCCTATGAGGTCAACTGCTGCTTCAAATAAAGATTTAGTACCTTCATTGTTCACCCGTGCAGAAACAATCAGCATTCTGTTCCCGCCATACAAATTTTTCAATAAACTTACAGTTTTCAATCACATTATCTTGATCCCTATGAAGTTTATAGTCCTGATAAAAGTTCACATGAAACTCTAGGCAGGTGATCGGACTAATGCGTTCTTGTACATACATAGAACATAATGAACAATACATACATAAAGATAACAGAGGCCAAGAAATATTCATTAACACATTACCTGTATCGAATGTATGTGGGGACGACCTTGGCGGTCGCCATTACATACTCCTTTAAAAAATTTGCATAATTCTAGAGCTGTGCACATGCTTAGTAAACACTTACCATATCTATTTAATACTTTGTCTTCAGACTCCCTTTTAATACGAAAAGAATCATTTTTTAAACATGCACTATAAACTTTGCTCTTAGCACCTGTATCCTGACCGACATTAGAAGTTCTGCTGTTAAGGTCTCCACTTAAAGAATATACATTTTTGGAAATTCAAAGACCTTATCTGTGAGATATCTTCTATGCATGTAACCATTATCAACATCAAAGTACGAGTAGTATGGTGAATTTTCCGGGGGTACTTTATGTACATACATACAAAACATCTTTGGTCAAATTAAGTAGACTTCTAGAAATTTACAAAACATAAAACCCATTGTTGTAATCAACATCAATTGTTTCACATATTGCAAAAATTCTTTTTCACGAGACAAATTATTCCCCCTGATCGTCTTCCTTGATGTGTGAATTGTAAAGAGGTTTACAGAAAATTTCATGGGTAAAGAAAAGAAAGAGGTTGTAAACAATCAACGAAAGGGTTTTAACAAGACAAACTATGTCAAACGATGTTATATAAAAGGAAAGCTAGAATCACCAATCTTCGATAACAATCCATTGACATTCCAATGTAAAAATGACAAACGGTTTCCATCCACACACACGTTTTTCCTTTCTCGCTCTCGTACGCATGCACCCTTCCTCTGCTGTGTACAATTCTCAAATACCACTCTCAAAATACACATCAACAACGCTGGTGGAAAGGGAACGTGTTCATACTATCCTCGCGCACGCAGTGGGAGCTGGCTAGCTGCGGTGTCTCTTCTGTCACAAGCTCACGGGGAGCAACGCCACTTGCACGTGAATACATTCTGTCACAACTAGAGGAAGACGGTGATTCTAAATTTTTTTGTTCCCTCTGTATTTATGTACAACTTTAGTTTAAAAAAATCTTTTTAAGACATTAACAATGTATACGGTTCTTTATGTAGCTAGGCCGGCCGTATTCCTATTGCTTGGCATTATTTTTGTTGATGGTCCAACACAATTTCTTCCCTTCAATAATCAGGTGGTCAAAAAACATTGTCGCCTTCTTATTTTCTTTTCTGGTGACTTTGATGAGGGACAAGTTTCCGTTTGAATCTCCCTAACCCGCGGGAGAAATCTTCCCAATGAATTTGTTGCTGCCCCGAAGGTTACTTTCTTACTAAGAATTCTTTCCTTGTCCTTAAAAAAGGTACACCGGCCAATAATAGGGGAGTTTTTTTTGTTGAGTCTGTGGGGTCGGCAAAGTCAATTTTCTGTGTCAGGTTCCAGTTTGTCCCTCAGTAGATCTCTAATCACACTTCACATTGCTCTTTAGTTTAATTTTCCTGTCGGTGGATACCATAAAAGATGACATTGTTTCTTTTGGACCGTCCCTCCAAGTCATCAGTTTTCATTTTTTAAGTTCTCAACCTTTTCCCAGAGTCTTTCATTTTGTTCTTTCAGAGTTTGATTTTCACTTCTTAAATTTATCACTTCCTCTTTTCAGTTCAATCAACTCTTCCCGCAGTCCAGCAAACATGTCTTTAACTTGTCGGATATCTTCCTTCACTTCGTTGAACTTACTGTGAAGGGTCGCCCTGATGTCCTTTTAGCGTCGGGTCACCGGCTGTTCCGTGAAGGGGAAGAAGCTCCCCGCAGAGCCCTCACTGGTGTTCCTCAAGCGGGACTGCGAAGACTTTCGCCTTTTCCCCCAGGTCCAGGTCCAGGTTCAGCTCCACGTCTCCACAGCAATGTAGAAAAACGCCGGCGTACAAATAGGCCAGGAGCAAGCCAACCACGACAACCCTGTACCCGTTTGCGTAGTTTTAATGTCCGAAAGAACATGGCTTTCTTCTTCAACGCTCGTCGAGCCATAAAATGTATGAGACCGGCAAAACCTCCCACAACACACACGAAAACTTAAAGCAGCTTCCGGCATGTGACGACCAGGTACTCCCGGGTTGATGTGGGGCTCAGATTAGAGGAACTTCACTTAAATGTCGCAGCTCCTGTCAGTTCAGTGTCAACACCTTCGCCAGCCGGAAGTGATCCCCGAGTGAGAGAGAGAGAGAGAGTGAGGGTGTGGGGTGTGGTGTGTGTGTGTGTGTGTGTGTGTGTGTGTGAATGTGTGTGTGGTGTGTGAGTGAGAGAGAGGAGGAGGAGCGGAGAGAGAGAGTGTGTGTGTGTGTGTGTGTGTGTGTGTGTGTGTGTTTTGTGTGTGTGGTGTGTGTGAGTGTGAGTTGAGTGTGTGTAGAGGAGAGAGAGAGAGAGAGAGGGGAGAGAGAGAGAGAGTGTGTGTGTGTGTGTGTGTGTGTGTGTGTGTGTGTGTGTGTGTGTGTGTGTGTGTGTGTGTGTTCAAGCACAGCCTGTACAATCAGAACCTCTACAATGTTTTGGATTGTATCGTCATCATCATCATTTTTATTTTTGTTGTTGCTCTTCATCTTCTTCTTCTTCATTTCTTTCTATTTTTATTATTATTATTATAATTATAGTTATTATTTTCATCATCATTATTGATATTGTTAACATCATCATCATCATCATCATCATCATCATCATATCATTTTTATTATTATTATTATTATTATTATTATTTCTTATCATCATTATTATTATCATTATTTTATATAAGTATATCATCATTATCATCATCATCATCATTTATTCTTCTTTTTATCATCATGGTCCTTATTATTGTTATCATCATCATCATCATCATCATCATCATCATTTTCATCATCATCATCATCATCATCATCAGTATTATTTTTTTTATTATTATCATTATAATTATTATCCCTCATCATCATCATCTTTATTATAATTTATCATCATCATCATTATTATCATCACTTCATTATCATAATCTCCATTTCATGATTAAATTTGGGATCCCTTATTATTGTTGCTATTATAATTATCATTGTTGTTGTTGTTATTCTATTGTTTTTATTATTATTGGTGGTGGTGGGGTTGTTGGTATTTTTATTATTATTATTAATTTTTATTATTATTATTTTTTATTATTATTTTTATTATCATCATAATATTATTATTATTATGATCATTACCATTATTATTATTAGTATTATTTCTTCTTTTTCTTCTTCTTCTTCTTCTTCTTCTTCTTCTTTTCCTCCTCCTCCCCTCCTCCTCCTCCTCCTCCTCCTCTCTTCTTTTCTTCTTCTTCTTCTTCTTCTCTCCTTCCTCCTCCTCCTCCTCCTCCTCCTCCTCCTCCTCCTCCTCCTCCCTCCTCCTCCTCCTCCTCCCCCTTGTTGTTGTTGTTGTTGTTTTTGTTTGGGTTTTTGTTTCTTCTTCTTCTTTCTTCTTCTTCTTCTTCTTCTTCTTCTTTCTTCTTCTTCTTCTTCTTCTTCTTCTTCCAGCCCTGATGTGGCCCTTTGCGGTCGGCTGGGCTATAAGCAACATTTCTTATCTTCTTCTTCCTCTTCTTCTTCTTCTTCTTCTTCTTCTTTTCTTCTTCTTTTCTTTTTTCTTCTTTTCAATAAATGATTTATGATTATGATCATGATGACGACGCGACGACGACGACGACGACGGACCCAAAGATGATTATGATGATGATGATGATGATGATATGATGATGATGAGATGATACTGCTGCTGCTGCTGCTGCTGCTCTGCTGCTGCTGCTGCTGCTGCTGCTGCTGCTGATGATGATGATAAGTCATGCTGCTATTCAATCCCCAGCTGCTGCTGTCCTCCATGCTAGCCCCTGTGGTTTGGACATGTTACGATCCTCACAGCTGGTGCTTTTTGGCTTCAGGGGGCGGACCATGCACGGCCTAATTGGCTGTTAAACATGTTGAACTTCTGCAATGCTTGGGATCGTTTTCTGGGGGTGATACAAACAAAATGTTACAAAACAGACTGAGAGAGAGAGGGGAGAGAGGGGAGAGAGATGAAGGAGAGGAGAGAGGAAGAGGGGAGAGAGGAGAGAAGGGGGAGTGAGGGGGGGGGGGTCAGCAGACAGAAAAGACAGAGACAGGGCAAACAGGCAGGGAGGCAGGTGGGAGACAGACAGACAGATCGATGGATAAATAAATAAATAAATACAGACAGACAGACAACAGACAGACAGACAGACAGACAGACCCCACACACACACACACACACACACACACACACACACACACACACACACACACACACACACATCACCCTCACTCTCTGTCTCTTTCACACACACACACACACACACACACACACACA
>JAFLJL010006544.1:0-10000 GCA_018398815.1 Conus ventricosus
GGGGAAGGCCAACAGGACAGTTTTGGTGGTTGTTGTTGAGGGGGGGTGGGGGTGGGGGGGTTTTGGTTGTTTGTGTGGTTTGTGGGTGATTTTCTTTTTGGGGCCGGGGGTGGGGCCGGCTGTGTGTGTTTTTGTGTGTGTGTGTTGTTGATTGGGTTGGTTTGTGGTTGTTGTTTTTGTTTGGGTTTGGGCGTCTCTGCTGAAAAGCCAAGCTGTGTGCGTAGGGCCCGTTTGTTGGGGGTGCATTCATTTCAAGAAGACCAAAACCTTGTCCCCCCAAAGAATACAAATCGAAATATATTTTTAAATTCCCTTTGGGGTTTGGCAAAGTAACGGCAAACAGAAAGGGTTGGTTCGGGCAAAAAACTTTTGAAGAGGATCAAGGGGCTTAAAAGGGGATAAAAGAAAAAACTATAAATAAAAAAAACTTTGGGAGGGAAAGGAAAAAAATAAAGGGGTAAAAGAAACAGAAAAGGGTATAGAGTCAGACAAAAAAACAGTGTAAGAGCGACGGAACAGGACAAGACATGTAAGGGATAAAAGAAAAACATGGGGTATGATCAGACGAAAAAACAGTGTAGAGAGCGACTGGAGACAAACAGAGACATATAAGGGAAAAAAAGAAACAGACATGGGTATAGAGACAGACAAAAAAAAACAGTGTAAGAGCGACTGGAGACAAGACAGAGACAAAATTAGGGAAAAAAGGAAACAGACATGGGTATAAAACACAAGAAAAAAAGAGTATAAAACCAGAAGAAACAGACAAACCATGTGCATACAGATTAAACAGACAGCATAGTACACGACAATTAAAAAACCGAAATAACTGTAAAAAAAAAAAAGAGAGGGACAGGGTGAAAAACAATCTGGTAAAACGACAGTACAAACAGACAAAAGGGAAAAGATGAACAGAGCGCAAAACAGACAAAAAAAAAAAGAGTGCACAGCGATGAACCAAACAAACAGATGTGCAAAGATACAGAGAACGGCGTAAGACAGACATGAGAAACACACAGGGGAAAAGGTGTCATCAAAAGAAGAAAAGAGGGAAATAGTACACAAAAGCAACAAACAAACAATTCAATGTACAACACAGAAAAGGGTGTAGACAGACAACAACCAAAAAAAAGACTTAAACAGAAAGACAGAAGAAAAAGGTTTCCCAAAAAAGACAACCAAAAATTAAACAAAGAAAAAAAAACAGACAAAACCAAATTTAAGGGGAAAAAAGAAAAAGGGGAAAAAAAAAAAAAAAGGGGAAAAGGGGGAGAGGGCGAAGAAACCAAGGGATACAAGGGGGCATGAAAAAGTGGACAGTGTGGGAAAGCAAAAAAACGGGGAAAAAGGTTAAGGAAAAGGGGCAGGGGGGGTGTGTGGGGGGGGGGAGTTTTGGTTGTGGGGGGGGGGTGTGTGGGACGAAACCCCGCGGAGAACCATTTTCAGCAAATGGAAGGCTTTTTTTTGGGGAAAAAAAAAGGGATAAAAAGGGGGTTTCCCCCAAAAAAAAAAAACAGAAAACCCCGGGACAATTTAAAAAAACGGTTTAAGGGGTGTTGAACAAGAACACAAAGTTCAGGTTAAAAAGAACAGAGGGGAAGGGGGGGGGTAACCCCAAAAACAAGGGATATAAAAGGTTTTAAAAAAGAAGGGGCCAGCAAAAAAGAAAAAACCAACAAAAAACCGGGGGAAAAAGGGCACAGGGGGGGGGGGAATAAAATGGTTCAGGGCGGGGGGAAAACCAAAAGGGGAAACAGACCTTTCCCCCCCCCCAAAAAACGGGGGAAAAACCCTTTTTGGGGGGGTTGGGGGGGTTTGTTTTGGGCCGGGGGGGGGGGGGGGGGTTTTTTTGGGGGGGGGTGGGGGGGGTTTGTGGGGGGTGGGTGGGGTTTTGGGGGGTTTTTTTGGGGGAGTGGTTTTTGGGGGTGGTGTTGGTGGGGGGTGGGTTTTTGGGGGGGGGGGGGGGGTTTTTTTTTTTTGGGGGGGCTTGGGGTTTTTTTTCCCCCTTTTTGTGTTTTTGGTTTTTGGGTTTGGTTTTGCAAGGGGGGGTGGGGGGGGGGGGGGGGGGGGGGGGGGGGGGTTTAAAAAAAAAAAAAGAAAAAAAACAACCCCGAAAAAGCCCCCCAAGTTAAAGTTCAAAAAAATGATAAGTGGGGCCGCCCAGCAAACCCAAAAGGGGGGGGAAGGGGGGGGGGGGGGGGAAATGGAAAGGGTGGCAGGTTTTTTGGGGGGGGGGTGTGAGTGTGTGTTTGGTGTGTTGGTGGTGATGTGTGTGTGTGTGTGTGAGTGAGTGAGGTGTTGTGTGCATGCGTGTGAGTGGTTGAGTGTGTGTGTGCCAGTGTTGGTTGTGTGTGTATGTGAGTGTGGTGTGTGTGGTGTGTGCATATGTGTGGTGTGTGTGTGTGTGTGTGTGTGTGTGTGTGTGTGTGTGTGGTGGTGTGTGAGTGTTTGTGTGTGAGTGCTAACAAAAAACCCAAAATAGACAACAAACAGCAAGCCCAACAAGAGACAGCAACCCACAAGTTAATAGATTACAATAAAATAAAGATAATGAATGGGCCAAGCCCAGTCAGACTGACAGGGAGAGTGGGAGTGATTCTCTACGATGAAACCGAGGTGCGGCAGAGCTTGACAGCAGGGAATGGCAGTTTGGAGATGGAGAGAAAGGTGAATGGGAAAAAATCACACACACACACACACAAACACACACACACACACCCACACACACACACACACACACCCAGCACACACACACACACACACACACACACCACACACTTATGCCCGACTGCTGCAAGCAGCCCCTGCATACACCAATACACACACTGCGTTCCTTGAGCACATTCGTTACAATATGCATCATATGCAGAGAGAGAGAAGAGAGAGAGAGAGAGAGGAGAGAGAGAGAGAGAGAGAGAGAGAGAGAGAGAGAGTAGGAGAGAGAGAGAGAGATCAACAAACAATCACGTTAGACAGAGGAAAGACAATGTCATATCTTTCCGCCCTGAGCACAGGAATCCCCACTTGTGACAGGAGGCGGGTCTGAAGTCACTCGTGGTACTGTCAGCTGCCTTTGCTCTGCTCCAGCAATGTGCCCACACACACAGGCCTGGAGGTGGGTTGGGGGGAGATGGGTGCTGGGGTAAGGGTGAATGGTTGGGCAGGATTTTCCGTGATTAAGGTGGCGTGACAGCGGTGGCATTTCGAAAAGACAGGATCGCCCCAGCTAGGGAAAAAAACCTGTTCGTGATTCGATCCTTTACCGGGTTAATGTTGCAGTGAAGGAAGTATTTCTGAAAAAAAGATTCTGAAACCATGGAACCGACCATCTCCTCACTCACATCGTCCTGCTGTCCACTGTCCACATAAAACAACAAACACAGAAACGATACCAAAAATTATTAACAATAGAACCACTGAAGTAACAGTAGAGAGAGAGAGAGAGAGAGAGAGAGAGAGAGAGAGAAGAGAGAAGAGAGAGAGAGAGAGACAGACCAGACAGACAGACCGACAGACAGACAGACAGATAGAAAGAACCGACAGACCGACACACAGGGCAAGGACTGACATAGAGACAGAGAGACAAAAGAGACAGAGACCATACAGACAGACAGAGCGAGGGAAGGGAGGGAGAGGTAGAGACAGACCAATGGACAGAGAGACAGAGACAGGAAGCCATAAGAGACAGAGACAAGACAGAGACAGACAGACCAGACAGACGAGAAAGACCGAGAACCGACACACAGGCAGACTGAACCGAGAGACAAAGAGACAGAGACAGATACAGACAGACAGAGAAAGGGAGAGGGAGGGAGAGGGAGAGACAGACAAATGGACAGAGACAGAGACAGAAGCCAGAGAGAGAACAGAGACAGAGACAGACATAGACCATCCCATAAACCCAGGAAATACAGGACAGAGACAGAAAGATGGAGAGAGATCAGAGACAGGGAGACAGAGAGAGACAAGACAGAGGACAAACAAACAAACACACCAGACACCCAAATAGAAAGAAGAAGACAAAGGAGGGGAGAGATGGGTGAGAGAGAAAAAGAAGATTGAGAGAGAGAGAGAAGAGAGAGAGAGAGAGAGAGAGAGAGAGAGAGAGAGAGAGAGAGAGAGAGAGAGAGAGAGAGAGATTGAAGAGAATGAAGGTAGCTACGGTCCATTGAAAAGGCGTGTTTGTGTGTGTGTTGGTGTGTGGTGTGTGTGTGTGTGTGTTGTTTGTGTGTGTTATGTGTGTTTTTGTGTTTGTGTGTGTGTGTGTGTGTGTGTGTTGTGTGTGTGTGTGTGTGTGAGTGTGTGTGTGGTAGAGAGTGTGTGTGCGTACATCCAAGCGAGCATGTTGCATGCCATGTGTTGAGTGCATTTGAGCAAGCTTAAGTGTATGCGTAAGTGCGTGCATGTGTGTGTGGTGTGTGTGTGTTGTGTGTGATGTGTGTGAGTGTGTGGTGTGTGTGTGTGAGCATTTGTGCATGTGTGGCGTGCGTGCGTGCGTGCGGCGAGCATGGTAATGTGTGTGTGAGTGTATCAGTGTGGTGTGTGTGTGGAGTGTGTATGTGTGTGTGAGCAAGATTGAAAAGTGTGTTAGTGACTTAATATATCTGTGAGGTGTGAGTGTGTGTGTGTGTTTTGTGTGTGTTGTGTGAGTGAGTGTGTTTGTTGTTGTGTGTGGTAGCATGTTTGTAAATGGTGTGTGGTGTGGTGTGTGTGTGAGAGTTGGGTGTGTGGTGATGTATGAGTGTGTGGTGTTTTAGTGTAAGCCTTTTGTGCATGTGTGAGTGTTTGTGTTTGTGTGTTTGTATGCACGTAGTGTAAGCCGCCTCGCGCGTGTGTATGTGTGAGTGTGTAAGACGTCAAAATGACCACAAGGTCCCCAGTTTTTCCTTCATACATGAAAAGTCATGAAGGCATGTAAATGAGGATCATTAGCAAACCCGTCAATGGAACAGGAAGTTGACGGTTGACATTGATCTTAAAGATGGCTCACACTCCAGTGGAGAGAGTGGTAGTGTTATCATGGATGGGGAGGTGGGGTGTGGGGTGGGGGGATGGTGGGGTGTTACGGGTGTGGTGCGAGGTAAGTGGATTGCAGGGTGGAAGAACAGATGGGTGTGGAAGGGGGGGGGGGGGGGGGCAGAGCCGGGGCAGGAACCGACCCATTAACCTGTTTTGTCGAGCCTGCCCACAAAAGCATGAATCTAACATTGACGCAGATTAAAGACGCTCTCTCCCTTCAAAGAGGGGATGCGAGGGGCCTGGGTGTGTGTGTGAGTGTTAGTGCAGCGCACGTGTGTGTGTGTGGTGTGTTGGTGTGTGTGTGTGTGTGTGTGTGTGGTGTGTGAGTGGGGTGTGTGTGAGTGAAGTGTGTGTGCGTGCGTGCGTGCATAAATCAGGAATGGATAGGGAAGGGGTGCAGTGGGACGGGGGAGGGATATGGTTGTGCACCAAATCCCTACCCTCCCCCCTCTCACTCTCTCTCTCATCTCTCTGTTGGTCCTATTATATCAGAGTCAACAAATGCATATTATAACACTCAATTATAATAAACTTGTAATGAACATTAACGATCAATATGGAGAAAGGAACTAATGAAATAAACAAAAGAATGAACAATTGTCAAAGCAGAAAATAAATAACATAACGAAATGTCACAATTGGAGTTAAAACCAAATAAAATGCAATAAATTCATAAATTAAGCAGCAAACCAAACAAATAAAGAAGAAACAAAACCTCAGATGAAGGAATAAATAAACGGAACTGAGTGACCATATAATGTAGTTTGGACAAGATATATTGAAACAAGTGCGATAAGAGAGAGAGAGAGAGAATGAGAGTAGTGGAGAGAGAGAGAATTTATTATATTTTTTTAACACCATTGATTGTATTTTTTGTTGCTAAGAAGCGTCGTAATGCCAGTACCATACAGGAACTGCCACATCTGGAGTGGGAGAATTTTCTTGGATATCTGTTGTTTTTGTATGCTCTCAACTCTCTCTCTCACTCCGATCAACTCTCCTTCTCCTCTCTCCTCTCGCTACTCTCTCGATCTCTCTCCTCCCCTCCCACTCCCCTCTGTCTCGGTTCTCTCCAACACTCACCTCTCCTCCGCTCATCTACCTCTCCATCTCTACTCTCCATTACCCTCCTCCACCCTCTCACCCTCTCCCACCACCTCCCCTCTCTCTCACACTCCACACCCTCACACTCAATATCCCTGCTACCACGCACTCGACCCACTCTCCCCTCCTCCCTCACACGCTAGACTCTCTCCCCGCTCTCTCTCTCCTCACCCACCCTCCTCTCCACACCCTCTCCCTCACCACAACTCTCATCCTCACCTCACGCTCACACCCGCCGACTCCACCTCACCCACTCCCCACACGGTCCGTCTCACTCATCTCTCTCCGCTCCACGATCCCATCGGACGGCACGCTCCACCTCTCTCCACCTCACCTCCAAGCCCACATCCTCCCTCCTCTTCCCACTCCTCACTCTCGCCCTCCTCCTCCCTCTCCCTCCCTCGCCGACCTCCCCTCACACCCACCCTCTCCTCGCACCACATCACACTCCACCTCCTCCTCGTCGATCCCTCCTCTTCACTCCCTCCACTCCTCTCCCCCTCTCACATCCGTGATGCGCATTTTCGGTAGGGTGAAGTATAGGGTAGGGTGGGCAGTTTGTTAGATCTCCTCACCTGATGCGGATGTCCTCTCTCCTCTCTCCACCTCTCCCGGGTCACCCACTCCTTCCTCACACCTTTCTCACTCCCCCACCCCACACCACTCTCTCACCTCGTCTCCCCCCCGTCACACACCTCCTCCCTCCTACTCCCGCCATCCTCACTCACTCTCTTTTTTCACCACCAAGGGTGCAAAACACCACAGTAATATGGACTGTGGGTGTGTCCTCTAATTGACGCCAGGAGTGCAGACCCAACCAGATGAGTCTCCGTGATGTGGGTCCGAATCCAGTGACGAAGGCCTCATAGCAGCGATACAAATATAACTGCCTTCAAAAGGGATTGCGATGGTACCCATAATGCAGCTAGAGAAGAGTTTACATAACTGTAAAATAATTTTTAATTCTGTTCCCAGTAATACCTGCCCATCTCAACCCCTCCCCCGCTCCCCCCCTCCCCCCAACCACCTTAAAGAGTCCCAAATCATTGACAAGTCATTACTTTGAAGACAGTTGAGTTTGTGGGCCTGCCCTTGCTTTCTATATCCCTGACTCTTAGATTGTTCGTCCTATGTCATAGTATGACTTTAATTACAAGTTTTTGAAAACGCTGTGCCAGACTCGAATAAAAGTTATTCTAGTGTTAGGTTTTCTTCTTGTAGCAAAGGTTATTCCCCACTTTTTTACTGTTCCCAGCCTCATTTACAATTCCAACTTCCGCTCAGAAGCATTAAAACGTGCAAATAAAAGAAAAACAACAACAAAAATACCATACAAACAAAAAAAGATCCATAGTGATTGTGTGTACCAATGGAGAGACAACACATACTGGACTTGCCAGTTTACCTTAGTTCTGTTTTTCCGAAAACACCTCCAGCCCGTGGCTAGAATTCGCTGCAGTAACAAATCTCACATTTCACACAGCAAAAGAACCCCCGATCAGTATATCTTTGGGCTAGTGAATCTGTTCCGGAGCCTTGGTGGTCACTGGAAACACGTGAAATTCAAGCCAAACATAGGTTGACCTTTCCCATGACCCCCAGCAGACACAGGTCTGTTGAAGGCGACGGGGACAGGCCCTCAGCTATTATCAAAGAGAAGTACCACTGCAAGGAGCAACTGGCACATCCGTGCGGCACAAGTGGGGTGGGGAGGGGTGGGGGGGTGGGGGGTGTGGGGTGGGGTCAGCTGGGTAGAGAGCAGGAGTGAGTTCGACAGCACTTAGTGGCCTGGCGTTGGCTGCAAGGATGTTCATGCACAATTAAGATGCGCATTGAAAATGAAGAGAGAGATAGAGAGAGAGAGAGAGAGAGAGAGAGAATGTGAGTGTGTGTGTGTTGTGTGTGAGGTGTGTGTGTGTGTGTGTTCGTGCGTGCGTGCGTGCGCGCATGCGCGCGCAAAAATATATATATAATAATAATAAATCAATAACTAGTATTTATAATATAAACATATATATAGTAGTTGAGTGTTTGTGTGGTGTGTGTGTTGTGTGTGTGTGTGTGTGTGAGTGTGTGTGCAGCAGATCAAACGCAGCACCTCCATGTTAAAAATTAATGTGCACAAACACATACCTATACAGGATACATAAAACCTTACAATACATATGAAACATAGAAGTCTGTATATCTGCGTATATCTATATCTATATCCATCAAGCATTTCTCTCTCTCACTACTCTCTCATCTCATCTCCTCACTCTCTCTCTCTAATATAAATAAATATAATATATATATATATATATAAAAACAAATATAGATCGAAAGATGGATAGATAGATAGATAATAAGAGAGAGAAGTGTGGTGTGTGTGAGTGTGGTGTGTGTGTGTGATTAGTGTGTGTGTGTGTGTGTGTGTGTGAGTGTGAGTTGTACACAAAGAATGCAGTACCCCCGCCTCAGCACTGATGGGGGCCGCAGAGTACCCCGAAAAGGATCGTCAAGCAACCCGCTAACTCCAAACCCCCCCCCCCCCCCCCCCACTGCCATAAGGTCCACCGCCCCTCCCCCTCAGATACGCTCCCTTCTTTTGCCTGTCCTAACCCTCCTCCTCTGCCTCCTCTTTTCTTCTCCCCCCCATGCCCCCCCTACCTGTTCCACATGACCACTGACCCCTCCCTACTCTGCTCCACACCACTGACCCCTCCCTACCCTGTACCACACCACTGACCCCTCCCTACCAGTCCACACCACGGACACCCACCCTACCTTCCACAACCACTGACCCCGCACCCTACCTGTCACACCACTGACCTAGAGCTCAGTGGTACAGGCTCGGTTTGCATCAGACGAGACACCAGGCGCCATCAGAATCATCTGCCCATTAATATCTGGCTTATCTTCATTACCAACGAAAGCAAACTTGCAGCCCTTTTTTTTTTTCCACGAGAGGGACATGAAACGATATGTTGAAACCTCCTCAAGTCCACCTGTGCCAACTCTCATCCCACCCTTCCCTACACCTCCCCACCCTCTCCAACACAACCCACACAGTCACACCAACACCCTCAGAAATTATCCTAGATAACCCCCCTCTCTCTCCCTTTTTTCGTGTTTCCCCCCATCTCCCACCACACTCCATTGTTCCCGTGCCACCCTGCCACTGGAAAAACCGATTTAACATGTATGTGAGAAACAAAGGCTACAAGCAAAGACATGAAGGGGGCAGGGAATAGCTCAGTGGTAAAGTGCCGGCTTGTAATCTAGTAGGATCCTGGGGTTGCGGGTTCGGATCTCCGCTAGGGCCGTATTGGTATGGGGTAATAAATCTGTCAACATTGGCTCTGAACTCCATTTTCCCCATCAGACCTTATGAATGAACTAAAAACCGAGGGTTCTGAGGTGTGAATGCAACGCATAACATCTTTCACACATGAAAATCCCTCACTAACTTTTGGAAGAGAAGGCCCAGTTTGGCCATTGTTATGAATGAAACTTAATCCATAGCATGCACCAAATCCGAAGTTTGCAATATGGCTGCATTAATGGCGTGAAAAAAAGGTCAAAAACCCCAAAAACACCACCCCCTTGTTGGGTAGGTGTGATCCATGCCTGCACACAAGGAAGGGGTCCGCAGGAATGTCAGCCTGTGTACTTGGGAAAAATGACAAGAAAAACACGAGCTGTGCGCCAGCGTGGTGAGGATAGCGTGATCACCTTTCAGCTGGCACAGAGTGGTGGAGGATAGCGAGATCACTCTTTCAGCTGCACGAGGGTGGTGGAGGATAGCGTGATCACCATTCAGCAGGGTGGCATGAAACAAAAAACTATGAAAGACCAGGAAATAAGAAGGTGACCAAGCAGAAGAAGAAGAAGGAGA
>JAFLJL010006546.1:0-11952 GCA_018398815.1 Conus ventricosus
CAGAGATCAGCAGTAGAGTTCATTAATAACACACTGAAAAAACAGGGACACGCAGCTTATACATTTAAAGATGTTGACCAGGCAATAAAAGAATATTATCTTGTAACAGGCAAACCAATCGAGACATTGCCCCCACCAAAATTCAGTGACTTTTATCATCCATCAGAAAAACAAAAGATGCAAGAAATCGTGTTTATTGTCGTTGGTATGACTGTCGTGTATTTTGTTGCGCATAATATTGGCTGAATAAAAAATGAACAAAATCTATTATTCGCCAAAAGGATATTGGAAGGGAATCACGGCAATAAAAAAGCTAAGCCAAGCAGCTGGAGTCAGTGAACAAACAGCAAAAGAATGGTTATCTAAACAAGCGATTTGGCAAATTTATTTACCTGCGCCTAGACGAATACAGAGACCGCACTTTGTGAATACAACTCCAAACGACACCCATCAAATGGACCTTCTATATTTACCCTCTGATACGATTAGGCGAAAAAGATTTAAGTACGCGCTCACAGTCATTGACATGGCTTCAAGATACAAAGATGCGGAACCGTTAACACAAAAGAGTGCTTCTGCTGTTGCTGTTGCCATACAGCTGATATATCAACGGGGTCCTTTAACTTATCCTCGCATGATTCAAGTTGATAACGGAAAAGAATTTAAAGGACAAGTGAATCAATTATTGTTAAAACATAGAGTTACCATTAAAAGAGGCATTCCAGGAGTTCACAGATCACAGGCTTTAGTTGAAAACTTTAACAAACAGTTAGCTGAAAGACTTTTCTCCTACCAGTATCACAGAGAGCTTATTGACAATTCTCGCAACACAGAATGGGTTAGAAGATTGCCCTCAGTTTTGCGCGCAATGAATAATGAAGAATTTAAAGGGCTAAAACCAGTACAAGCAATCAAAAGAAAAACAATAAATGTTGCTGAAGACTCCGGCACAACCAGCAAACTATTACCATTTGGTTTGAAAGTAAGGTACCTTTATTTACCGGGGGAAGCAGAAGGGGACACTCGCATCAGGGCAACAGATCCAGTTTGGAGTGTTGATCCATATGAAATAAAAAGAATTGTAAAGATGAATCCGCCCGTGTATTATTTACGAGAAACTGACACAACAAAACAACCAGCCCCACAAAGATCTTTTGTGAAGGAAGAACTGCAGATAATCCCACCAGACACAGTTCCGCTTAATTAATTTACGTAAATATATTTGAGTTAAAATGGAAGCTCAGGACGAAGTGCAGAACGAAACAAGAATGGTAAAGGAAGAGACCTTAAAAATGATACGGGAATCATTTGATGCGTGTAATGCTATTAGGGGAACATTTTTGAGGATTAATCAATGCATGCTAAACCATCCAGATCACCTACAACTCAAACCCCCAAATTGGGAAAAAGAATATCTTGAAATAATAAAAAAAATTCGAACGCATCAAGCAAACATGAGAAAAGATTTAAATGAATTGGATGAAGCTATGATTGATCTTATAATAAAAGTTGATGAAAAATATAAACCCCCCTGTTTATGCGGTCCTCCAGTGCCCTATTGCATATGAAAACTCTGGATTAACAAACACACGTTTTGAGTTTGTTCTATCTAATGACTTTTTTGTTACAACAGTTGTGTTGATCTCATGTAGATTAGATCGCAGTTTTACGTTGTCATGATGAAAAGTCTTATTGCCAAACAATGCTTCTTTGTAGTTGTCATGTGATATGTTTGACTGCACAACGCTGCGAGATATTCCCTTTGCTTTCTTAATGGTTTTCTCCTGGCTCGAAACACTGTACATTTTTGACCTTAACCCCACATACTCCTTAATCACCTTTCCAGATAATTCATCCTTCATCTTTCCTAAAACCTTCTTGTTAGTAATTGAATGTAAGAGCGAATCTTTAGGATAATCGGATGTGTCGTACCATCCACTCGCTCCTTTAGCTACTTCTAATTCCATGTCTTTATAGATGTCTTCAGTAGGGATATCTATAACAAAACTATCTGTATCTGTGTAAAGTACTCTGGACTCTGGATACAAGGGTTTTAAAGTAGTCATAAAGAAATTCTAACATCAAAAGCTTTGATAATTCTAAAACAGTAAACCCAATAAAAACGGGTTTGTCCAATTTGACTTTCTTTTTCTTCATCATTATGCCAAAAAGCTGGTCATGAAATCTTCTGAAGTCCTGATAATTTGGTTTTGAAGTCAGCTTAATTGCTTCGTTCTCTTTAGTAACCAATCTGACATCTTTGCGCTTGTGCGGATTCTCCATAGTCTTTCCGAAACAGCTGTTGTTCATCAGCTTGAAAAAGTCTTTTTCTGAAGCATCTGTAGATTTAGTTCTGAGATCAGTGTTCTTCATGATGTATGGTTTCATGAACTGTTCTTGATCAAAAGCGATTATACGACGAACAGCTGTCAACTTTAAACCATGTCTTAAATAAAATTGTAGAAGTCTGTAATGGCAGACATAATTTTTTTGCCCCGAAGATTAGGCACAAGTTTAGGCGGCTCTCTTGGATTCATTTTTAGGCTTTTTGCAGCTAATGGGTAGTCATTATGCAGGTCATGGAGTTCATGAGGATATTCTAAGTCAACTTCTAAAATGTATCCACACTGTTGATCAGGCGCCAAACTCCTCAACCACTTTAATGCCTTTTGAATATTTTTTGGATTGTCTTCTGTGTACATTTTAAAGTTGCGTAATGGAAGTGATTGCGCCATTGCCCATCCATACAGATTGTTTGCATCTAAATACATGAGATAGTTAGACCTTTTACTCGGATCATAATCGTCCAAGTATTTGTTGTTTGCTTTACAGTAATGATGCGACGCCATACTAATTCCTCCACGCAATCCGTTTTCAATCATCTGTATCATTGGTAGGTTAGACAATAAATCAATCTTTACTCCAGTAAACTTTAAGAAAGCGTCCCAACTCATCCCGGGCGCAGAAATGTAATGCGTGGGATCCAGGCTATAATGTTTCATGCAGGTCTTTCTATAATTTTCAAAGACGTCCCGCCAACAAACATACATCTGCCATCAAGTAGAAGTCATGATAGTCTCCCATCGTTTTACAATCTAACTTCTGCCACGCATCTTGAGCATGCTGGTAATCAGAATCACTAAATGTCCTTTCCTCTAAGACTAGAAAAGAACGCGCCTTTAGGTGGAAGTGAATCTTCATCAAACCTTTCCCAACTGTTCATGTACTCATAAGGGTAAACGCCCTTTCTAACAAGCGTTGGGTCAAAATATTCTTCCGTTATTGGGCAGGATTTTAAGGACATAGCCAGCGACTCTAACGATCCCATCATGTGCTGCATAGAGTCATAAAAAGACATGTATTTAAAGTGAAACACATGTACTTTTCTGATGACTGTGCAATGCATGCTACCCTGAATTCGCTGGTTACTGCTTTCATTATAAGGTGAGAGTCGTAACCTCGCAAGTTATGAAAGAAGATGGGCAGCTTCCATGTCTTTGGTTCAAACTTTAGTTGAAGATTGCATTTACTGTGGCTGCTCCTCTGAACTTTCCACTAATGTGATCATGGTCTCTTACTGTCGGATTTGCTACGTCTGATAAAGGCCTAAACCGCAAAATCCAACAATGTGTGGCTGAGTCATACTGTTGTTGGTCTTCAGGCGTCATTATGATTTCAGATAAATTCAGATTATTAGAACAGTCATTGCGCACTTGCTGCATGCGCTGTAAAAATCTTCTAGCCGCATCTGGTCCTCTAAAATAATTCTGGCGTTGAATGAGCGCCATCCGACCTGACAATAATGAAAGCAAATGAACAAATCTGATGATTACTCATTAAGACTGTTTTCCGAAGTTTTTGTGGAGCTGGCCCTTCATAAGAAACAATAAGCGACTCGAAGTCTGCGTAAACAACGTATGGAGAATTTTTGCAGTTTTTTCCATTCTTAAAACTAACTTTACTGCCTTCTGGGGGCGTAATTAGTTCTGTATTACAGTCAACTGGGCTGATACAATGTTTTTTATGTTCGCTCGCTGCTTTAACGGATGGAATTCTTGCTAAACATTTTCTGCAGAATTCTTGTTTGTTAGTGTTTTTTGAAAATATGCGCCAATAATCTACTCATTGTGCGTATCAATGTGTAATGCGGTAGCCCCGCTGGGGAAAGCATCAGTAGTAAGTCAACATTATTTTTGTCTGGTTCGCCAATCGTTGGACTGTTCTTGGACACTTTAATAGGTTGTAGATTTGTTTCCTCATCCCATGTGTAGACATTAACAGTTATTGGTTTGTTTTGTTCTTCAAACTGATCAATGGAATCCACGCTAACGGGAAAGGATATTCCACTAAAGTTAAGATCATTGATGTAAGGGTGATAGTTAGACACTCTCTCTGCGTTTTTAGCAACGTGATGCAACCTTGCGAGAACACACCACATAAAACATTTGTTGTCTGTATTCTTTATGTTTAGAACTGCTTTTTTTGCAACTAATGCTGGAGGGAGTGGAATGTAAGCCTTGCCTACAATCGGGGCATACTTAGACTGTTTTAATCTAATCTCTAAGACTTCGCCCTCTGACCAACCAGAGCCCTCTCATTTTGGCTTCTTCAGCGGCCACATCAAACTGTGTAAGCAGCTGGTCTGCCAACCGGGAGTTAAGTCATTGCGAGAAAGAATAGTCTGCTGTTTAGTCGAGGGCCCAGACTCTAGGTTTTCTTCATTTATTGTTACATAGTCGATTAAAACAGCTAACATTACTTTAACTGGTGGGGCTATTGTTAGTTTACCCGGAACTTGAGAAATAGCATGAGCAACACTTGCCCGTACGCTTGCTGGATCAATGACTTCTAAATCAATATCATTCAGTGCTCTTGATAAATTTTCTTGCATTGCTTCAAAAAATTCGTCTGGTCCTTCATATAATTTATCCATGCTGAGTTTCTTTTCTAACTCAAAATATTTATTTAAATCAAAAAAATAATTAATCAATATCGATGGTCTTTTTGTGCTTGGACTCATAAACTAAAGTATAAACACCCTTTGGCGTTGTTAATGTGAGCTGTTTAGAACAGAGTTTAATGTTTCGTTTACTTTTTTAAACATTCCTTTTTATCTGCTCGGTGTCTGGCTGTTGAGAAAAACTTGCCCTCGCCTTTTTTTGAAGATCAAACTTTTGTCTTTTGTAGTCGTCAAAATCGGCCTGTAAACGACTAAATTCTTCATCCGTGATGTTTGAGTCAGCTAGTGCTTTATTTATAATCAGTTTGAACGAACTAAGTTTAGCTGTTATTAGTTGAACCATAGCTGTGTGCTTTTGGAGTTTAGTTTTTATTTTTTTGCTAGCAGCACTTACGGCTAATGAACACAGGCCAAGACCTAAAGACAAACCGCCTAGTGGTAAAGCTGCGGGCGCACCTACACCTGTTGCTAAGAGCCCAACACTCGTTCCTGCCGATAGTGCACTTATAGTTGATGCTCCAGTATTAACATATGTAACAGCATTAAAGGCAGCAGAATACCTTCGTTTGGTTTTGCTGTATTTTGAAAGGTCCTGCTCTAGTTTTTGTTGCATTTGCGTAATGTTTGTTAATCTAAAGGTTTTTATGCTAGGGGCTATCTCTTCTCTTGGCGGCTCCGGTGCTGTAGGCACATTTGGATAAACTTGAACAGACATGCTTTTTATAAAAAATAAAAAATAATTTAGTATTGTATATCTTTTAATCTGTTATCTTGAATATTCAGCTGCGCATCATATATTAAAAACAAATTGTGCATTAAGCAGTTTATCGTCATCTTTTTCTTTGTCAATTTGAATGTTTATTACGTCTCTAACAGTTCTCCCACTTCCATGCAACTGGTTATCCTCTGTTGACCTTAGGTCAATCCATAAACCGTATTTTGTTGTTAAATAATCATCGAGTCTAACACTGTGAAGATGCAGATCTTTAGACACAAGGTCTACTGTTGGACTTCTATGCCTCCCGCCTCCAAACAATTTTCTTATTTCATCAAAATGCTGATAAGGTTTAAGCCCGCTAGCATAGATTTCGTTAGGGCTACCCTCAATCGAACATTGTACTTTCGTTATTTTAGGATTAATAAACTTTTCACTTCCTCTTTTGAATGGTTCTTCATCTTCACACAGCAATAAAATACCTTTAAGCGATCTTGCCGCGGCACTAAAACTAAAATTCCATATAGCGTCTGCCTGCTTCTGGGATATGTTGTATGATGAATCACTCTTTCGTAATATATTGCTAATTTTGACTGATATTGTTGCTAATCAGCCTCGCTAAGTTAGGGTTGCTAACAACGTCAAACTCTAACGCGATGTCAGAAATGCTGTACTTTGCTTCGGTGTCTGATGATCTGATAACCCGTTTGTATTCATTAAAAGTTAGTTCATATGAGAATCTGTCTTTTAATGCTCCTTGAAAGTATGGCGCATGCGCACTTAACAACTCAAAATCCAAGGGGATGGAAAAGCGATTTCCATACGCATAACTTACAGCACATACTTTTTGCCGTCTTTAGCATCTTCAGCGCCTATTCTGTGTTTTAGTGCTTCATTATTTTCGATTCCTTGAAACGCAAGATCAGCCCTTTCATTCGCGGTTAGCCATAGATCAGAATAGGCTAAAAATATGTCTGCATTATGTAAAGAAAATATTTCTTGCCCCTCAAGTTTTATAGAAATTTCTTAACGATTGCCCGTCCTAGATTCTGTACAACTGTCCTGTTGGGTCTGTTGTTGAAGCGAGTTCTATTTGAAAGTAAGACGCGCAGAGCCTGGCACAGTCACTTCATCTGCTCCTAGGTCTGGAAATTTGACAGTAAGAATTTGATCTGCATCAATAGTAGATGGATTATTTGGAACAGTAATATTCCGTTATTTCCCTTCACGCCAAAGGGCTCTTTCAGTCTTCTATGCGGGTCAAGAATCGAGCCATATGTTTGTGACATTTTTTTATAAAACAAAATAAAAAGTTTATTATTTAAAAACATGGCAGGCATTGAAGGTGAAGAAGATTATGATGTTTTGATCCTGGAGACGACATAAGTGAAACGGCTTCTTTGATACAGCATCGCTCAACGACCTCACTGTTGCATGAATTAACATTAAGTAAGGTTGAATCATTTTACAAAAGTTTAGGCCTAGAACCTCCCGATTTTCCTATTGATTTTGATGTAGATAAAAAAGGCCATTTGTTTGTGAAAAACGATCAAGGACAACTTGTTTGGCTTACAGATAAACGAGACCCATCAAAGTTTGTAGGCATGAATACAATTAACAAAGACTTAGAGTGGGCGATCGAAATCGCCTTGACCTTGTTAGACCGAAATTTTAAGGGGGAGGCAGTTTCTAAACTTCAAAACACACTACAAGATCTCCCAACAGATAGCCAAATACAAACATGGAACTTAAAGATTTAAGTCAAACAGCAAACGAATTAATAGAAGCAGAAACCAGTTTTTTCCGAAAAACAGCATTAAAAACATTAATGATTCCCCATTGCCTATGCGAGAAATAGCGGCCCTTGATCAGCCTTTGAGAAGCATCAGAGGCGAATTTTAACAAACAATTTAGCAAAACTGGGTGAACTAAGATGAGCATATAAAAAGAGAAAAAGAAAAACTCGTTGAGGCTGGAGACGCCAACTTAGGACATGATATTAAAGAAAGAATAACCCAAAGACTAAAAGATCTTGAACAAGAGAGATCAGCAAGACTAGAAGTGTTGTCTACTAACCGAGAACAATTACGAACTCAAGTGAGCAGAATAAGAGAAACTATCCAAAGAATTTTATATGAAGACGCGACGCTAGCAGAACGAATACGAACACTGTTTAGAGAGCAAGGAGTCACATTAGCAAGCGTTATAACAGCCTTAGGATTTGCAATAAGTACACTGGCGTTGGCTATTACAGGCGGCGGTGGTCAAAGCCCAGTGCCTCCACCGCCATCCGCCTCCACCTGATAAATCGTGGGTAAAAAAACAGCTCGATCATCTTGCGAGTTTATTAAAAAAATTAGCTGGTAAAGCCGCGGATGCTTTACCAGGTAATTAGGGGGTGTTGTTAGCTGGCTTTTGTCTACTGCAGGCAAAGTAGTTGGCTTTATGGCCGAGCACTTATGGGCATTAGTTCTCTTAATAGTTGGTTAATATTTAGTAAGATAAAGACCGAGTAATCCTATGCCAGTTAATCCAAGAACAAGCGCTGTCTTTTCATATTCATGGTCATTATTTTTTTGGACTTCTTCAACGGTCTTTAGGCTTTGAGCCACGAGGATTGGATGACTTATTCTTGGAGGTCATCTTGTTTTGTTTACTGCTTGCAATATTACTGGCTCAGAATTTATTTCGTTTTATCCAACTTTCTGTTAAATTTGCCTGCCACAAGGATTCATTAAATTGTAGTTTATTATTGTTCCTATCTGGAGTCTGAGGTCAGAAGGCAGCATGTATAAACCAGTGCCAACAGCAAAGTCTACTTTCGATCTTGCGTATTGTAAACATTTTGGTACCTTTTAATACTTGAAGGTAAATCAACTGTAGAATTAATGGGGTCCTCTAAATTTGCTAAGTAATTTTTTTTTGTGCATCAAAACCATAGAAGGATCGGTTATGCTTGATCTCGTTTGTGCTTGCGAGCCTAGCAAACACCAAACGTAAGTACGAACAGAGTCGTTTATTCGTTCTATTCCTGCTTTAGTTAGGCCCTTAGAAGTGTCTAAGATAAATGTTGTCCATGCTGTTTTATGCTCTTGCTCTATGGACCCGAGGTGAACAGCCGTGCCTGAAGAGAAAGATGTGTAAGGAGGATTCCAAGCATAGTTATACTTTCTGTGCACGCCCCAAAATAAGGGTGCCTAAGCCATGATTAAGATCCGACTTTTGTCTAAAGTCTGTCTTGGCCTTAATATTGAATTCGTTACAAATCCTTTCAAAAGCCTTCATGTCTATTCGGTTGCTGAATGGATTAAACGGTTTGTCATTTGGTAATGGTGCTTGCAGTTCAGTCAAAATACGTCTGAAGGTGTAATAAAAATGAAATCTGTACACTGACCTCACCAAAGGATCAGGGTGATTTAAATGATTAGCATACGACACTCCACACCCAGTTGATGCACAAAACACAGCAAAGTTTAACTGGTTCTGATAAAACTGCATCGGATGACTGAACCACACTTTTGCGATGTAGTCTTTTTTAATAGGGGGGTTAAGATATCTGCTTAATGGAGTACTCACCTTTACTTGAAAGGTGTCAGTCTGGTCACAGAAATGACAAGAGTATCAGTTTTTATATTTTAAGATTGTAGTGCGGCCCAACAGAATATTTTGCATCAGTATATTTGAATGCGCTCATTTTATTTTGTTTAAAAAATGTTTGTAACAATAACAACTCAAGACCGTCCTTCGTTTTTAGAACATGCTATTGATAACAATTGCGGGCCAAAACGGTCGCGCTCCATGAAATATTCTACAAAGTCGTATGGTTTAATATAAGTGAATCCATTGAGAATAATAAGATTAAAAAAGTTAATAATAAAGGACAATTAGTTAGCCAGTTAACCATACCTGATGGTTATTACGGTTTTGCTCACTAAAAGAAGCAATGAGTAACTTTGACATTACTCTCAAACTTAACAATGCAAATCTAAAAACAATGTTGACCAAAAAGCCTGAAAAGAAGATGGGGTACTTTTGATAAAAGCAAGCTAAAAGTGGGCTTTAAAACTGCCAACGATCCATCAAGTTTTAGAGTTCGCCAAAACAAAACTACTTGGGGGAAAAACCGCTCATCTTGCATACATTCATTCTCAAATTTCTTTTGGATGAGCAAGCACTGTTAAAAACTATATGGGAAGGCCCCAACTTTTTCAAGAGCTCTTCCTCGGGGAAAGCTGAAATATTGCGATTATGAAATTATAAAATTTCCCCTAATCTACTTTTTAAAAGATTATTTGGGGGAGGTCGGATCATTTAAAAAAAAAAATTGCAACAAACGGGAAAAGTCGTGAAATGTAAAACCTGCACTTTGTTTTGGAAATAAAATAATACGCTACTAAAAAAATGTCGCTGGGGAAAGAATCGGGGGGTTCATTAGCGCCGGGGGTAAACTTAGAATTAAAAGACCTTGCAGACGTAGCGGACTTTGAACGAATGGTGAGATACATTTTTATGGTTTTTGATACACAAAAAAGGTGGGTTTTAAAAAGCAAAGAGGTTGGGGACAACAAAAGGTTTCCCAAAAGAACCTGCCAATCAAACAAAAAATGTTTGGGCCCGTAGAATATAAAATAGTTTTTGAAAAACCGACCTCAAAAAGCATTTAGACCATATTTAGAATGGGAAAAAAAAATTTGAAACATAACCCCTTACATTTTTAGCCCAAAAAAGTTTCAGAAAAACATTCAACTCTGGCCCTTTACATGTAAGTCTTATGCCGACGACAATAGTAGGAAAGAGATTGAAATAACGCTGTATGGGAAAAACAGTACATCCTCCACAGAAAAGAAACGGTTTTAAAGAAGCTTCTACAAAATTACAGTTCTTCCAAGCAGAAAATTAGGAGACACGTTCACAATGAATTTAGAAATTTCTGTCTTTAAAGATGTGGAGAGGGATGGGTTGTGGCGTTAGTTGACGACCTTATAAAAGTAATAATATTAGCTGGCAAAACTTAGACGTTAAACGTCTTAACGTTACCATCGTCGTTCTTCACAATGGTGAGGATATTAAGGTTATAACAACAAGCAACAAAATCACTGTTGACTTAAATAGAAACAATCTTACAGAACTGAATTGGATAATCTTACACATTTAGGCCTTATAGGGTTTTATTATACTGAACAAGTTTTGACAGAAAGTATGATAAATATAACTGGATTAGATAAGTCTGTTATAAAACTATGGAGCAGTTAAACTTTATGACAAAAACCCCTCATTGTTCATTAATTTGTGGACAAACGTTGTGGAAAAACAATTATTTATCCTTGACCTGTTACAAACAGTTTATCGTTAAAAATTTTGATCATATGTAATTTTTCTGCCCAACACTTAAATGGAACAAAGCATATCATAATAGAAGGTTTATATGGACAGATGATAACATATTTTTAGTTGATCCCAGCAATAAACTGATGAATGTTTAGAACACTTTTATAGATTGTTTGAGGAACGCAGACGCTATTTATTATAGATGACTGTTCAGCAAAAGAGACATATTTAAAAAGAGAAACACTTTGTCGAAACTAGCTTTCAGTGGAAGGCATGCTGGGATAAGTGTGTGGATTTTATGTCAAAAAAATATAACTCAGTTTAAAAGACTTTAGAGAACAGTTAAAGACTGTAGTTTTATTTCACATGAAAGACAGAGATGCATTTGAAGAATGTTTGCGTGAAAATGATGTTATTGAGAATGATCAGGAAAAACACAGAATTAAGCAAAAACTGAAATCTGAAAAGTTTAGTAAATTATATTGAAAACGGATAATCCTACACAGTATGTATGTTTGTAAGGGTCGTTATTTTTTTGGTTATTGAAGTCTTGCTTATAGAGAACTATTATTTGTCTGTTTGGCTCGGCAGCTCGGAACCGGCCAAGGCCGGTGAGAGCGGATGAGCCAAAACAGACAAATAATAGTTCTCTTAGGCACTTGCACAGTATTACTAACTGTGTGGATTGTGCTTCCCTATATCTTAATGATTTAAAATCTTACATGATTTAAAACCATGGCCATTTGATGGCAATTGTTTCTGTAGCGATGGGGTATACTTTACCTACTTAGAGGCAGGTCAGAAAAAAACAAAAATGCTCAATCCTGTATATGCTCTCCATGTGTGCTTGACGAATGATTGTGAGTTGGTGAGAGAATGAAATGAGATGACAGTGACAATGGCTTGTATCTACATAACACTCTTGGAGTCACCTGGACTAATTATGTGA
>JAFLJL010006547.1:0-10684 GCA_018398815.1 Conus ventricosus
TCCATTGACCTCAGTGTCCAGCCTAGAGCGGCAGCCTCACCTGAACAGTCTGGAAGAAGACCGTTCTTACCCAGCAATGTCATAGTGTTGGAAGAAGGAAAGTGGAAAAGAAGAAAGTATTTTGTCATGCATGTCATAAAATATTGATTTGATTTATGTATGTATTTATTTTGATTTTCATAATTATACATTGAAAGGGGGCGTTTAAAAACAAAGTTTTGGTCTGTTAGTGTTCTTTTGAATACATGGAGTAGATGCGTGTGCATGGAGTTAGCATGCTGAGTTCGTGATCGACCGAGAGCGTGCGAACGCAGTGTGAGGCAGTGGTGACCCCTACTTTTGAACTCCCCCTAGTTTTGAAAAGTGAACCCTCTAAAAATTGAATTGACAATTTACTGAATTTTGATTACATTGAAGGTTGAGGAAAAATACTGATTTGTGCTCCCCTATTCTCACATTCAAAAGAATTATTATCATTATTTAATATTTTTATAATAATTTCAACTTCATAATTTTGATATTTATTATTGTGGATTGTCTTGTGATAGAAATGTTTTTCATGTATTGAGAATTCCCATCTCCAGTTCCACGGGCGGTAGCATCAAATAGTGATCTACCTAAGCGCTCCTGTCTGTTTGTCTTTCTGTGCCTTACTATTCTGACTTTTCACCTCTCTTGGTTTCAGTTTCCATTCTCTTTAATATTCTTCGCCTCTTCTCATGAATAAGCGCCTATCTCATTTTAAAATTGGCATATTTGCTATTTACTTACTTTGGGTTTTTCTGTTTGGCGTGTGTAAATATCCCCTTTCTTTTGATGTTGTAGGGTTACGTTCGGTATTTTTTCCGTGGAAATTCTTTTGTGTGTTTCCTGGTACATTTTGGATTCACCTTGGTAAGCAGCGCTCTATTCCACTTTAATTTAAAAAACGTTTGCTTTTCTGGGTACTTTCAGAAACCATTCTCCCTTTTTTTCAGAGCGATTTCAAAATTTAATTCCGTTTTTTTCCCTTTTGATTAATTTTCCCAGCTTAGGAAAAGAGGGTGCATATACACAAACTATCACAGTAAACTGTGAATGTTCTTTTCTGTCCCGTGATTGTTTCGTTTTCAGTTGTTTACACATTTGAATGTTTGTCACACTCTGAATAACTGATTTGTGTCGACTGAATTTGTGCAACCTTGATTGATTTATCCTTCGATTTTATGTATTTACATTTTATTTGACATCTTAAATCCCTTACCCCCTTTTTCCTGTTTGGACGCTGAGTGTTCTAGAGCACCAATTACACTTCCGATATAATACTATCGGATGGTGAATCTGTCCTAGAAAATACTGTTCTGTCTCCTACTATGTTGGACAAAATACTTCAATTCGACAGATCTTTAGCCCAAGGACAGAGGTTGGGTTTGTCTGGAGATGGTTTAATTGCTTACATTAACCTATGTGAAGATCGTGCTATAAGAAACAGAAAGAGGAAGGAGAAAAAAAAGAAGCAGAAGAGAAAGAAAAATTAGACAGGTGGTGTTGGAAAAAGAAAAGAATGTTGCATTCAAAGGAATTAGAATTGCACAGGCTTGAATTAGAAGAAACGCAAATAGAATTTAAGTTAAAACAAGCTGCTGTGCAGGAAGCCACCGAAAACGCTTCTGGTGTTGATGCTATTCATAATGGACATCCTGCTGTTAAAACTTCCTACATCCCCAAACTTCCCCCATTTGATGAAAATCGTGATGATATTGATTCTTTTCTTTTTACGTTTGAAAACCATAGTGTCATGTGCTACCTGGTACCTTGGTTTACGAAGAGTGTTAAAAAAGTCTCCAAATGCATCATTTAAGATGATTATGTTACATATTTTTCTCCACAGAAGTCCAAGACACCATCAGATAGCCCGGGGGGTCAGTGGAAACTGTTCCGTGCACACCTGGCCAAGCTTCTTTCTTTGTGCCATAGTCTCGCTGCTCGTGACAATCTTCAGTGGGAAGATCTCAAAGGGGAACTATCAAAAAGATTCAATGTACAGAAGATGGGCTTTGTGAAAATTTTCGTTCCTTCAGACCAGAAAAAGGAGAATCGTTTGCTCCATTTCTAATCGGTACCAGTCATTTGTTTGATCAGTGGATTGATTTGTCCGATACAGAAAAAAAATCTTTTGATGTTTGCGTGACTTGTTACTTCTTGAGCAAAAGCCTCCAAAGTGTGTCTAAGGATTTAGCTGTTATTCTCAAGGAACGATCTTGTAGGACTGTGAAAGAAATATGTAAACTCGCTGATCAGTATCGCGCTGCTCATCCGGAGAAGCAGTTCGGGAAAAAATCCAATGGCGTTGTATTTGAGGCAAACGTTGCTTCTCCTGGACAATATAGTCCAGGAAATCAATTTCAGTCAAGCAGACAGAATGCTTCCAGAGGACATTCTAACGTTTCTCAGAGAGGGTCGCATGACCAAACCCAATTTGATTGGGCGGTTCCTTACTCTTTCCGCAAGCGTAGACGTATATGAAGTTGAGCGAATCATGAAAACAACCCCTCCCATGTATTACTTAAGAGAGACTCTCTCTTCTAAAAGGCCCGCCCCTAAAAGATTCCTTTGTTCGTGAAGAGCTGCAAGTTGTTCCGCCAAACACAGTGAGTTAAAAAAAAATAGTATTTATTTTTTGCTAAACTTATTTATTTTTTTGGCCTATTTTGGGCTTAACCGATCATGTGTTTGTTTTTCAATGTTCTGTTTAATTGCATCAGTGTCTACCTGTTGTGAGGTAAAAGTCTTTCTCCACTCCTTTTGAAGTTCAATTTTTTGCCGTCTATAATCCTCACCATCGGCCATAAGCTTCTGAAATTCTTCGTCTGTAAGTTTTCATCCTGTAATGATTTGCTTATTCTTAATCTTAATGAACAAAGTTTTGCTGATGCCAGGCAACAATAGCAGTGTGCTTTTGTAATTTAGGAGTTATTTTTTTTAAAAAACAGCACTTACAATCATAGAAATGGCGCCTAAACCTAAACCCAAAACCCCCTAATGCTCAAGAGGCTGGCGCCCCAGCCCCAGTAGCTAAAAGAGCAACATTAGACCCAGCACTTACGCTAGCTACAGCTGATGAGCCAGTAATTACATAAGAAAGAGTATTTAAAGCTTTAGCATATTTCTTTCTGGTAGCCCTATACTTATCCAAGTCGCTCTCTATTTCCTTTTGAAGTTCAGTTATTTGCTCTAACCTAAACTGTTGAACCTCCATTTTTTTAAATAAGATTATTTTTTTTTAATTAATCGTGTACATATCTTCTTCTTATTAATTATTCTGCTAGCACTTAACCAACAGAGTAAAAAGCAATAAATCAACATACTTAATGAAAATAAAGTCGAGTATTGTTAGTTTGGTTTTGTCAACCATCTCAGTAACCTTGTCAGATGATAAAAAGTGTTTATTTCATCCCCGTTTTTAGTAATGACAATAACAAGCTTAAGAGAGCCATCCAAGTTTCCAGACTTTATTTGTACACCTCTGATTAACATATGTTCTGGCAAACTAGGATCGCCCTCCCTCGGAGTAATAAATAAGCGAAAAATCATCGTCATTTGTCTAGGTAGTGACTGTAGCATTGGGGTTAATTCTAAGCCGACGGTGTCATCCCCCACTTCAGCTAAGGACTTCTTTCTGCTTAGCACATATTCAGAGCCCTGCCTAGTTATTTCAATCTGTTTTTTTCTGTTGTGTTCCTGGAACTAGGCTAACAAGATTGGGTCCTGCATTTAAGGCTTTTCTAAAATTGTTTTTCTTATCAAAGTATACATTGGGGCTTCGTAGTTCAAACTTTAAATTTCAAGCAATTTCAGGAAGCAACGCCCAAGCATTCTCTCTTTTATGAAGTTTGTATTCGTGTTTGCCAAAATCGTTAGCCCTTAAATTTCTTATCTCTTCTAGGGTAGGATATTGCTGTCGTTTTTTGTCTTCAATTTCTGTTCGTTTGTAAACCCCGTCATCTGTGTATTCAAATCCATAAACAGTTACTATCCCCCCTATCAGATCAAACTCAGCTGTGTCTGCTAGGTCTTTTAGCTCTACTGCAGTGCATTTAGGAGCTAGCTGCGCTTTTGATTCCGGCCCCAGAGACATTCTTTCTACTAATAAACAAACGTACTGAACTGGGGGGTCAGTTCGTAAGCATAGCTTAGCGTGCTTAGATTTTTCTGACTGCTCTTTTTTTTAAAACTCATCTTTGTCCCTTATTGTATAATTTTCACTTAAACATTCTTCAAAACTATCTTTGTCCTTAGTGTAAAATAATACAACCGATTTTAACTGTGATCGAAAGTCTTTTAAGACAGCATTATATTTTTGAGTTAAGAGCCACACAGAAACTAAGGCGTTGGGCCCACTAAAGGCTAGCTTTGACAAAGCTTTTCTTTTTTTAACAATGTCTCGTTCAGCTGAACAGTCATCAATAATAAACAGTGTTTCAGTTCCCTCAAATAGTCTATAGTAATGTTCTAAACAGTCGCTCAGTTTGTCTCTAGATCAACTAAAATATACTATCGTCTGTCCAAATAAACTTCCTTTCTTTGTAAGACTTGTGCTTAATGGTTGTGCAGAATATAAAAAATATACTATCGTCTGTCCAAATAAACTTCCTTTCTTTGTAAGACTTGTGCTTAATGGTTGTGCAGAATATAACAATGTACTCGTAATGAAACCTGTATATTGTTTGTAACAAATCAAGTACAAAGACAGTTTTCCCACACCCAGTATCCCGCAGATAAGAGAACAGTGCGGATCTTTAGGAAGAAACTTCAAACTATCCATCTTTTTTATTAGAATATTTCTTCTACATTTCAATAAGCCACGTCTTTTAACCTGTTTTCTTCAATGTTTAACTGGGCATCACAAACCATAAAACATGCATTTTTATTGGGGTGTTTCCGTCTGCTTTCTTGTGAATATTTATTTTGATACCCTCTTGCCCTACCCTTTCTCCACTTCCAAACAATCTGTTGTCAAATGTGGATCTAAAATCCAGCCACAGTCCATATTTGGTTATTAAGTAGTCTTCGAGTCTTACATCATAAAGGCGAAGTTTTTTACATACACGATCAACTGCAGGATCTCTTTGCCTACCTCCAGCGAACAACTTTCTTATTTCATCAAAGTGTTGGTGAGGTAAAAGTCCGCGACCTGAATACAACTGATTAGACTTGCCATTTATTGCACAGTCAACCTTCTCAATTTTTGGATTATAAAACGCTTCTGATTCTCTATGAAAAGGAGTTGTTTCTTCAGTAAACAAGAACAAAATTCCTTTTAAAGACTTCAGAGACTGATTTAGATGTATGTTCCAAAGAGTGTCTCGCTTGTTTCTATTTTCTGTAATGGCGTGTATAACCCTTTCATAATAAATAACCGTTTTACTTTTATACCGAGTTAAGATTGTTCTGGCCAGTTCAGGGTTAGTAACAACATCAAACTCAAGAGAAATGTCGCTGACTGTGTATTTGGATAAAGGGTCTTCAGATAGAACAACAAATCGCTAGGATTAAATGTCAGTTCATAAGTAAGTTTTTTCTTTTAGTGCGCCTTGGTAATATGGCATATGCGTCTTTAACAGTTCAAAATCTATAGGGATGCAGCATCTGTTGCCAAATGCTTCTGCTACTGCCTCATCTTTAACATCATCCTTTGCATCCTCCGCTTTAAGCCTGTGCTTGAGACCGTTTGGGCATTGTATTCCTTGATAAACGTTCTCTTTTCTTCTTTTTTAGGTAACCATAGGTCCGAATAGAGGGCAAAATGTCTGCCTCGCTTAGTACAAAGACTTCTCTGCCCTCCAGTTTGATTGCCATATGTTTAACGATTGCCCTGCCCAAATTAGCAACAACAGTAGCATTGGGATCTGTCGATGTAATATCTATTTGAATGATAGTTTAGCAGTGCCTGGAATTATAACATCACCAGCGCTAAGATCAGGGAACTTGACTATTAAAGTTTGTTAAGGATGAACTGTTGATGGAGTATTTACACTAATTACAGTCTGCCTTATACCTTTTACGCCATACGTGATTTTACAGTTGCAAGATAGAATTAGTAATGCTCCAGATCAAGAATTTCAAATTAGTGAACAAGCTGTAAAACGTTTATTTGTGAGATTGAATGTGAGGAAAGCTGTTGGGCCTGACAATGTATGTGGATGAGTGTTGAAGGTGTGTGCTTCTGAATTGTGTGGCGTGTTTTGTTCTATTTTCAACTGGTCTTTGCGTGACTGTACTGTACCTGCTATTTGGAAGAATTCTACTATAATCCCTGTCCCCAGGAAGAAAAAACCTGTTGCACTGAACGATTACCGTCCTGTTGCCTTAACACCCATTGTAATGAAATGCTTTGAGAAACTAGTCCTTCACCGCCTTTTGTTCTTTACTAAGCAGCAACTTGATCCCTTTCAGTTCGCTTACAAACCCCAGAGGGGCACAGACGATGCCATACTAACGCTACTTCATAACGCCTTCGCTCATTTGAACACCCCTGACTCTTTTGTTCGCATCCTGTTCATTGACTTTTCTTCTGCCTTCAATACCATCCAGCCCCATCTGCTGGCCCTGAAACTGCTAGACCTGAACGTAGACCCCAAACTTACTCTTTGGATTGTCAATTTCCTCCTCAATAGAACCCAGTCTGTCCGCTTCCTTTCTGCAACTTCCTCAGAACGTTCTACTTGTATTGGTGCCTCACAAGGCACAGTGCTATCTCCGGTCCTCTTTACTTGTACACAATCGACTGCACTGGCACTGAAACAACACCTGTCATAAAGTATTCTGATGATTCTGCTATCGAAGATCTATCCAACTCAGATTCTATTTATTTTAGTGAAGTTGAAAGGTTTGCATCTTGGTGTAATAGAAATTATTTAGACCTTAATGTTGTCAAAACAAAAGAAATGCTTAATGATTTTCGTAAAACCCCTACTGCAATACCCCAGCTTGTTATTGGTGACCAAACTGTCGAACGGGTGAATGAATACCGCTACCTGGGTACAGTTTTGGATAACAAGCTTTCTTTTGATGGTAACATTCAATCAGTCTTTAAAAAATGTCAGTCCAGAGTCTTCTGTTTGCAAAAAATGAAAATATTGGTGTTTCCACAAATGTTCTTAAAACTTACTATCGGTGCTGCATTGAACGGTTCTCACTGGATCTTTCATGTGTTGGTATGGAAGTTTGAATGTAAGGAATAAGCATAAGCTGAGTGATATTGTGAATGTTTGCAGTAAAGTTGTGGGTGAAAGAAAAAGAAGTTTGCAAGATCTGTATGAGGAGCGAGGACGGCAGATTGCGAATGATGACAGCCATGTTTTAGCTCAACACTATGATCTTTTGCCCTCAAGACGGAGATTAACCTTCAAGTTTAAAACACGAGCTCAAAAATCTTTCCTTCCGCAGTCAGTCCATCTGTTGAATTCTTAATTGTGTAGATTCTGTACATTTCTCTTACTGTGAAGTATTGAACAGTATAATTAGGGTATGTATGTGTGTGTGAATGTGTGCATATGTACATCTATGTGTGTGTGGTGTGTGTGTGTGTGTGTGCTTCTTGTGTGCAGATGTGTGTGTGTGTGTGTTTCTATGTGCATGCGCGCACGTGTGTGTGTATGTTCTGTTGCAGATTCGCGCATGTATCATGCATGTATATTTGCATATGTAGTTGTGTGTTGTGGGGGGGGGGGGGTGTCTTAAAATGCATTTGATTTGTAACATTTGTAATGCTGGGATCCTGCTTTTAAAAGGCTTTTTAAAGACCCTGTTTTAAAAGTATGTAAATATCTTATTCATGGTGATTTAAATGTGTTTTATTGTTCGTAGGCCTCTTAATGATATCCTGTCTTTTCGTGTTCTTGTAATATGTTTTATGTAATATGTTTGTAATAAATGGTGTTGCACCTGATAATAATTTCTCTTTTTGAGAAAATAAAGTATACTTGACTTGACTTGACTTGATACGGTTCCTTTTCTCTTCTAGATGGGTCGAGGTCACAACCGTATGAGTTCATTTTTTATAAAACAAAAAAGAATATAAATAAAAAATATGGATGAAGATTTTGACGCAATTAATCCTATTGAAGAAGAAGAAGATGAAACAGAACTGGGCCCTTCATTGCAAGAAGAGCTTGAAGGAGCAGGTTCTTTACTCCCTAGCCAACGCCAAGAACTATTGCGAGAAAGAATTCAATCATTCTATAGAAGCATAGGATGAGAGCTACCAGGCGTGCTTGATCCTAATGATTTTGAGGAAGATGGTGGGCATTTGTATATAAGAACTGGCGCAGGAGGCCGTGTAAAAGCTACTTCAACGCAAAACCCAAACAAGTTTTTAAAACTAAGCACAATTAGGCGAAAACCTCCCTATTGCTAAGGCAGAACAATTAAATCTTTTAGAGCTTAGAGCCGAAGCCGTTAGTTTTTTACAAAACTTTGGGCAAGAGTTGCCAACACAATCTAAAATACAAAACATACCTCTTAAAGACTTAACTCAAGAAGCAGATGAATCAATTAGAAGAGCAGAAGAACTAATAGCAGAAATTGAAACAAGTTTTAATGAAGAGACACAATTAAAAACAATTGGTGATTCTCCATTGCCCATGCGTGAAATCCTGGGGCTTAATGCTGCTCTACGGACAATAAGGGGTGAACTAACAAACAATTTGGCAAAACTTGGCGAGCTAGATAGAGAGATAGAAGAAGAAGAAAATAAGCTGGCTGATGCAGATGATAACATTTTAGGGCAAGACGAAAAGGCTAGAATACAGCAGAAAATACAGGATTTAATGATAGAAAGGGCAGCTAGGTTAGAAATGCTGTCTACTAACAGAACGCAGCTAGCATCACAAACAAGCAGAATTAAAGAAACTATAAACAGAATACTTCATGAAAACACTACGCTAGCTGAAAGAATAAGGACTCTGTTCAGAGAACAGGGGATTACAATAGGTAGCATATTAACAGCTGTTGAGTTTGCTATCTCTACACTCGTTTATGCTTTAACAGGCGGTGCACCAACATGGCCAGTAGCGCCCCCAACACCTCAACCTGGTAAAAGTTGGATTAGAAAAACAATTACATCATCTAGCAAACCTATTAAAGAAGTTAGCAGCCAAAGCGCTTGATGCTCTGCGAGATGCGAAAGATGGCGGCCACGGTCAACAACTAGAGCAGAAGCTAGCTGAGTTTTTTGTAAAGTTAAAGAAAATGATGACCAGGATGACAAAAACAAGAAATGTAAGAGGTAAGCCATCAACTTCGCCAATGGAAAAAAGTAACAGCTGTTTGCAAAATGTTCAGTCGACTGTAACAAGCCAATCGAATGTTCGAAGCCGGGGTGACCGTTTAGTCACCCAAACAAAAATGTCCGGTACGCCTGCCGACAATAAAGGCCCTGCAGAAGACAGCCCGAAAAGAGAAGCGGGAAGTAACACGGACGATCTCAAAGCTCTCATAATGACTCTGAGCGAACGAATCTTGAGTCTAGAGAAAATAGTTGAAAAACAGACGAAAATAATTGAATCTAACCTCAAGATAACGAAAAGCGAAAGTGTCGCCAGTCAGACCAAATCGACCGAAACATCATTCACAACGCCTCACCGCTCTTATGCAAAAGTTGCATCAACATCGCTGCCGGCAAAGTCTCCTCCCCAACACAACAAGGGCGTTGATGATTTGTACGAGCCGTATATTAGGGAAGAGTAGTTTTCTTTTTCTTTTTCCCCCTCTTCCTCTGTCTGTCTGTCTGTCTGTCTGTCTCTCTCTCTCTCTCTCTCTCTCTCTCTCTCTCTCTCTCTCTCTCTCTCTCTCTCTCTCTCTCTCTCTCTCTCCTCTCCCTCCTCTCTCTTTCTCTCTCTCTCTCTCTCTTTACACCTATACTTGTGTTTATCAAATTGATCTGAGCAATATTTTCCCAATTCCCCTCATCCCACCCCTTCTCCCATCTATCTCGCTCTTTTATGTATCCCGCCACATATCCTCATCCCACCTACCTCCTGTTCTCCTTTTTCCCCTACATTTGATACGCTGCTTCTGTAAACAGCTTCTTCTCTGTTGTTGGTGTGACTTTGACAGGTTAAGAGTTTTAGTATTGTATTTCATGCGTGAAACTTTTCATTTTTTTTTTTTGGTATTCATTATTAGCATGTTTTCTTCAAGTGTATTTGTGTACTGATTTTTTGTGATCATTTAGTTTAGTCCATGTCGAAATTGCTATTTTGTGTATTTCTTCTGTTACAAGTATGGGATGTAGATTGCTTTACATAAAATGGTCTGCGATTGCCCTTGACATTTGTCACATGCCCAAAGTATTATTCTCTCTCTCTCTCTCTCTCTCTCTCTCCTCTCTCTCTCTCTCTCTCCTCTCTCTCTCTCTCTCTCCTCTCACACTCGCCCCCCCCCCCCTCTCTCTCTCTCTTTTCTGATATGGTTATAATTTATGGCTGACTTTTCTTTCTGTGTGTGTGTGTGTGTGTGTGTGTGTGTGTGTGTGTGTGTGTGTGTGTGTGTGTGTGTGCGTGCGTGCGTGCGTGCGTGTGTGTGTGTGTGTGTGTGTGTGTGTGTGTGTGTGTGTGTGTGTGTGTGTGTGTGGTGTGAGTATGTATATGTGAATGTATATGGGTATGTATATGTATGTGTGTGTATATATATGTGTGTAAAT
>JAFLJL010006548.1:0-27500 GCA_018398815.1 Conus ventricosus
GAAAACCGGGGGAAAACTGACTGCGGGGGTCCATCCCCTCCTTCCTCCCTCTTCTTTCCTCCCAGTTACCTTTTCCCTCCTCCCGGGGGCTTCACCCGGAGCACGCAGTTTGGTGCCACGCACTGGTTGGGACCGCGCACTGGTTGGTGCCGCGCACTGGTCGGGGCCACGCACTGGTTGGGGCCACGCACTGGTTGGGCCCCGCGCACTGGTTGGTGCCACGCACGGTTGGGACTGCGCACTGGTTGGGGTCACGCACTGGTTGGGACCACGCACTGGTTGAAGCCACGTACGGGTGGAAAAGCCCGTGGACTTGACTGGCCGGTCCTGATCCCCGTCCAGGACCTCCAGCAACAACGCCACTTCCCCCCCCCGGGACGCGCTCTCCGCCGTCTGTTTGTGTGTGTCAAGGGTGTCGGCCTTAAAACGACTCTCTTCAAGAACCGACCCGGTTTGGGGCACCTGGTGCGACGGGGTGCTCCCAGTAGACTCTGGAGAAGCAGGGGTGTGGGGGAACTACTTGACGTGGAAAGGGATGGGGGCTGGAAATGTTTTATTTATAATTTGTGTATATGTCATATGTGTTGAAATGCTTGATTGTGATTGTGCATGTCGTGTATTGAAATGCTTGATTGTGATTGTGCATGTTGTGTGTGTTGGAATGCTTGATTGTGATTGTGCATGGTGTGTGTGTTGAAATATTTATTTGTGATTGCGTGTGTTGATGTGAATAAATGGGTGTTGTATCGTAATCTTTCTTGTGGGGGCCCTCTTGCGAGGCGTGTGTAGGTCAGTCACTCCCTTCACTCCCATCTAAACTGATCCTGCCCAGGGCAGACCTCCAGGGGTCGGTCGTGACAACGGCGTATTCTGATTCGATTTGATTTTGATTCTAAAATTTAGAAATATCTTAGGGGAAAAATATAAAAAACCGCATTGCAACTGAATTTTCAGGAAATTAATTTTTAAAAAATTCTGTGAAGAGAAATCTCGGGCCAGACTCTTTCCTGATACTTCACAGGTTGAGATGTATGAAAATGGGAGTGCTGGGACAGAAATCAGAATCAAAATGTCCCCGGAAATATGCTCACTCCTCATCCCCCATCTCACACACACATACATTATACACACAGGCACGCACACACACTACACACACACACACACACACACACACACACACACACACACACACACACACACACACACACACACACCACACACACTTTTATCAACCAATCCATTCAATTCAATCATGATGATAATAGCCAAGCCGACCGTAAAGGACAGTAACGTTTATCTCTCTCAGAAAGTCAAAAGTCACAACCAGTAGGACATCTCTGGATAAGATTTTCATGGAGTCTGTAGTAAGTAAAGTGTTTATGTCTGGCATCATGTAAGTCTCAATCCTCCTTGAGAATATGTATTGTGAGAGGTACATCACACGGAATGCACCATTATCCTTCCTCACGTTTCAAAAGATACGAGTGGGTATAATAGGAGTGACCTATACGCAATCGGCTCAGTAGGGATTATGACAGAGGGAATGGGAAGGATGGAAAAATCTATAAACGTTGCGGAATTTTTTTATGTAAACTGGGAAACTTGTCACTGCATTCGTACGACAGGTATAATCATAAATAAGTGAATCAGATCCCACAAAATGAAAGACTGTGGTGATAACGGAAATCTTAAAGCAACGTAATAACAATAAAGGTCATAATTCTTACTAATAAAATGACTATCAATCTGATCCAGTCCAACAAATTCAGAACAAAGTCAATTGCAGTTTATAAATTTACACAAAATAAAGACACCTGCTTGGATTACAACTAGTCACGGATTTACAACATAATGATCATTAATTAATTCTAAAAGTAGGAGATAGATATACATATAGCCAGATTGAGAACTATAGGGTAAATAGTTATAAAAGGTAGATAGATAAACAATAACTTCAAGAGCGGATGGGGGTGGGGTTGGGGGGGGAGACATTGGAGAGAGGAGGAGAGACAAGTGTCGCAGCACATTGTCCCATGCGAAAATTTCCAGGGAGATATCGACCGAATATTTAACCAATAAATCAGTTGAGCACTATAAAACTTAAACACAGACTGCAGTACAAGCATACATATGCCCACACTTTCTAGTCCTCGCACATGCCCCCACACACACACCCCCCATGCCCCTTCCTCATCCACCATAGACCACCTACTTCTGTACAAAGTTCAGAGCATGACAATTCATGACAATCGATACCTGATGGAAATACACAAGAACACTGTTCAGCGTTGTTCCGTAATTACAACTAAATTAAACAGAATCAGTGCCACTACTCCGAATAACAAATCAAACTTAGAAGTGGTAAACACGCATTCAAACAAGATGTCGCAGTGACTACCGAGGATTATTGATTCTGCTGCAATGGAGTAGTATAATTGCACTCCTCCGTCGCCTCCCACACAACGGTGCAAAATGGCGGCCTATTGTGAAGAAAGAAGGAATCAGGGTCAAGGTCACGGTTTTGTTTACGCGAAGTACCCCGGATTTAGGGTTCTAAATGTCGGCGTCAAGATGGCTCCCATCAGGCCATCACTCTCACATGCGGAGTTAGAGTCGAAACGCGAAAGTATATTTAGAGTTTATCATCCCCCTGGATAAAAAAAACTCGGTCGATGACGTCACCGGCCATTCTTGGAGGCCTTCTCTAATACACTTTTCGCAGCGCGCTCCGGCGCTAGCGTGCGGTGCTGACGCTTGTTGGGCCAAAAACCCCTTCACGCACCTCGTATCAAACTCACGAGCGCCCATCGGCTGCGCGCGATGCGCGCGCTGAGCTGTGTGTACTGCGTGCCCTTCCGCGCTGCCCACGCGCCAGTGTGTATTTGTTTGTTTGTAGACACAGAGAGAGAAGGGGCCGGGAGGGCTCGCTTACAGTATATGACTTAAAAAGCATTTTATGTTCTGTTGTATTCTTTTCCTCTTTTTTAATGCTCGCGCTTGCGCGCGTACGCTGAATGTGTACGAGACTGAAAAATCAAGAAAAGAGCAAGGATTTGGAAGGCTCTGATTATATGGTGCGTCATGTGTGATGCACTTTGTGTTGGTGTCTGTCTGTTTTGTGTGTGTGTCTGTGGTTGTGAGTGAGAGAGAGACAGGAGAATAGAAGAATATACATGACAGTAATTCTCTGAATGCATGTTGCTCTTATATATATAAAAATACGTTTTGAAAAAAGAAAAAAGGGTGATCGAATAATAATACTCAGTTTCTCTCTCGTTTCCTCTTTAAAAATAAAGGTTGGCTTTTTTTTTTTCCGACGAGCGCGCGCGGCGTAGGGCTTAAGCGCGTCTGTGTGATGTGCACATGTCCCAGAGTCCATTTTGAATTAAGTAATGTACGTCTAACCCCGTTTTTTATTTTATGGCAGTCGCGCGGCGCTTTGTTTGTGTGCCTAACTGTTTGTGAACCCACTTCGGTGGCGTACCACCTCCCCCATGCCCCTTAGTTTCCCTCCTCGTATCATTACTCTTTGGCTCAGCTTGTGCTGTGTGTTGTCTGCGCGCTGCGGTATTATTTCATTGACTTTGTTTCCTAAGGCGTGTTTGTAATGAGTCCCGTGTTTGCGAGTGAAAGAAGAGGTAAACTGGGCCTTCAAATCTGATAAGGGTGAGTGCGAAAGGGCGAGATGTGTCGTGTGTGCGTGGTGAGCTTGCTTCGTTGAGGTGCGTGGTGTGTGTGTGCGCGATGCGTGCGTGTGTTGTGTGTGTGTGTGTGTGTGTTTATTAGGAAAGTAGCCAGTGCGGAGTATGTGGTGGGTGTGCAGTAGACCCAGTATCCTTAGATGTCTAAGGAGATAACTTTATTTATTTATCTTATGCCGCCATACTGTACCACGCACTCGCTCACGGTTCACCACGCGTTCACCCCGCTTGCGTACACACTCACATACGTACGGGCTGGCATACACGGCCTCGCGCTGCATTCGATAAAAAACACGAATTCAAGTAGGTAAGAAAAAAACTGTTATATGCGCTACGATTACACAACCGAAGCAACGGGTTTACACCCAGCCCCTAAAAACAAACACAACAACAAAAAAATCAACAACCCTTTCAAAAGAAAAATGCAATCTGTTACATACTTTAGACATACATCTCATTTTTGCAACGTAGAAAAATAAATTTTGATTACATTAAATATCTCACGACACAAAGTGCCACGACGTGCTTCAGACATTCGGCTCTTTACTGAACAGATAAACAACGCATTACGTTTTTTTTTTTTTGTTTTTTTTTAAAGGGGAGTTTCTTGTTTCGGTTTTTTAATCAGGATGGGTCGGGTGCTGACCAGTCGGAACAGACGACTCGCTTCGGGTAAGAAGTACGACAATGACCCGCGCGTTGGAGTTACGTGGCACCCGCCCCCGTCCGTACGGGAATTCCCATTTACGGTCCCGTAACCCGCAACTCGCGGGTCTAAGCACGTCCAAGTATTTTTGTTTTGGTCAAGTCGTTTTGTCTATGATTGATCCCTTTGTTCGTACTGTACGATATGTTTTTTTTCCGGACCGAAACAAAAGTAGGGCGTTTTTGAACACAAGCCCCGATTCGTCCCCTTAGTAACTCCTCTTTGAACCGCCCCGGCTCCCGTTTGTCCCCCTCTGTTTTCAAACAGACAACAAGGTCTATTCCCCTTTTCCTCATCCCACCGCCTTAAAGCATCGGCGGAGACTCGCCCTTGTGCTCTTTCGTCGATCGCCAGAGCCGGGAACCACAGGTCGTACACCAGGTCAAATTCGACCTCAGCTCGGGTTTGACCACGTACCCCAAGTCCCGTGCCCGTCAAGGCCAAGTACAAGGAATCCGTGTCCATGTTTTTCGTTATTCACAGCTGTACATCGGCCTGGCCACAACCGATCCGATCAGGTCGTAATGAACTCCAAGGCATGCGCAGTTTGGCGTACTGGTAGAATCGAAAAATCTTATCTGCAATGGCAAGTTCCAACGCAAGTGGCTCTTCGACGTCTCTACCTCCTGCAGAACTTCGGCTAAAGGGGTTAGTTGTCGAAGAGGGCTCGTTGATCATACGAGCGGCCCTCGTCGGGACTCACGAAACCACTTCCTCTATGCAAGGCAAAGCAACGTTGGTCACTCGTCTTAGCCGTAGCCTATTGCCTCATGATTTGAACAACTCGCCAGGTTCTGCTTGTCCGGGTGAACGTCCCCTCAGCCTCCTTTGCTCCTAGACGCCTCTCCCCTAACGCCTGCAAACAAGCCACTGGTCGGTACTCTTTCCTCACCACCCACCTTTTGCACTCTGTGACTGCGCAGGCCGATTGGACAAGTTCCGAACCTCGGCCACAGAGGGGTAAACAGCATTATGGTCCGTTTACCGAAGTAGCTACCCACTAACACTCGCCTGGGCTGGGACAGAAAGCCCCGTTCTCGATCGCGGAGGTAAGACGCATGAACTCGCCGATGTCCTCTCTGGTCACGGACCACTTTTTTGAAGACGGGCTGGAAGCTCGAAAAATGCTCCCTCAGTCTCCGAAGTCACCTCGATATCGCATGGACGATTCCGAACATAGAACCTTTTTTTTACGGCCTCGACGACCAGGTAGACGGTCACATCCTCGCCACTGTCACGGAACGGCTCTGAGTTAGGGGCATTTACGTCTAAGATGCGACGCATGTCGCGAATCGGTGCCCTCTTTCGTGCCGCCCACTCGCACTCCACTTCCCACATCTCCACCACGCCCACTCCCACCTCCTCCCCCTCGAGGTACCTGGTGGCTCCCGGAACGCGCCCTCAACTCAGGCCATAGACTTGCCGCTGTAATGGGTGGCCGCGTAGGCCTCGTTCGCTCGAGAACATGACGCGTGGCCCGTGGAGGACGCACCCGTTGTACTGAAATCAAGTCCTATCCTCTGGGTCCCACCCGTCCCACCCGACACTCCGCTCGCCCAAGCACCTTTCTTTTCCATTGAATTTGGCCTGATCGTATCTAAAACCCCTTTATGAGCCACCCATTCTAGCCATTCCCGAGCCTGTTTTCCGAATTTGTCTCATTTTCTGGCCCTGAAAGCGGTTGACTTACGGACGACCTGACGAACCCGCCCGTGGGCTTGTTCCCTCATCAACGCCCACAATACAGGCGTTACAATCGAAGCCCAGGTAAACGGAAGCGAGTTTGCCGCCCCGTAACCCGGCGTACTCCCTTTTCGAGGTACCTGTGGAAAATCAAACGAACGGGTCTCCCCCTACTATCTGCGCTGCACTCCTCGAGCAAGTTCCGGTCGTGCGAGGGTCCCAAGTCTTAGAAAAGTGGCGGTCGGGGGAAACGAGGAGAAGGTCTGAAACAGGTATTTGAAGGTTTAGCCTCGGTATGCCCCACACCCTCCTTGAGCATGTCTTATACCCAAGACCCCTGAAAAACACTAACCTGTTTTTCCTAGTGCCATCCAGGAAGTGACTACTCCCAGTTTTTATAACCAACGAGAAAGTCTCTGAACACGCGTCATCCCCTTTTTCGCTAAATGCCACACGGAGAGGCAGAGAAAACTCGTAATCCCTTCGACATAGTGGTGTGCCCTTTAAGGCGCTCATCGAACGCCTCGCGCGTGGAGCCGGCTAGAGTTCGAGGTCGTCAGCGGTTTTGACGTACTAATAAGGAAGAACCCCTTGCTCTGACCTCACTCCGAACGCCATCAGTACTTATCGTAAAGAATACCTCGGGCGCGTAGTAATACTGGGATATCCAAAAATGAGTTAGTGGCCACCACGTAACAGATTACCTCCTTGCTTGATCACGTAACGGCAGCTCTCCCTTTCTCCCTCCCTCATCCTCCCGCCCTCAAACACCAGTTTGCTAAACAGTAAGGAGTTAGATCAGGTTTAGGTCGTAAGACGGACTATTGAACCCGATCACGCAGTACTTTTCAAGTAATTCGTCTAAAAGACGTGTCATTCGTTCGGGGTCAAATCCACTGGGTGGTCGTGTATCGAATCTGATCGTAACCCCGCTGAATTTCCCCTCTTTCACAGATCGTAGCTTATCCGACGCGGCTTCGAAGGTGCGCCACATGCGGTCTACCATGTCCCTGGGGTCGCCCTCCTAAACACGAAGCCACCGGGCCTCCTCAAACCCCGGCACTACGCGCATACGCTTCATGGACAAAGGGACGTGCTCGTTCAGTGTACTTTGTATACTTTTCGTTTGTTTCTTATCCCGCCCTTTTAGTTCTGTACCTGAAACTCTTCGAAATCGTACGTCGCCCTGTACGGGTACACGTAGCGAAGGGGTTCGAAACCCGTTAGTCCGCCAAATTCTCCCAAGGGTCATAGGCCGCTGTACACGCCCCCCGAAAACACCTTCCGCACCTTACCCCCGCAATACCTTTCGTTGTTGCGATAAGTCTTTCAGCTTTTTCCACTGCTTTCCCGCATGAGGGTCATCCGAAAGAGTTAGTGGCTTTGTTTAGTTCGTAGACTGTAGCAAAAATGGATTTTTTGTACAAGAGTACCCTCATGCGGACGAGTCCGACCCTGGGCTTCTACGCAAGTACGAAACAGCCCTCCACCTCGTCGTTCCAAGAGAACACGTCATACGGCCATGACGAAGAGGGCGACACCAACCAATGCAGATCGGCTAGATCAACGTCCCCCGAATTGCCCCGGTGGGTTCCCCTCGGGGGTCCCCAAACGCCTATCAACTCCTTCACCGATATGTAAAGCCCTTTTACGGTGAGCCACCCTGTGCAAGGCCATGCACGAAAAAAACAAAAGGTTATCTTCGTAAGGAAAGAATGAATTAATTCCCTACCAGGGGTACAACCGCCCCTGTTTGACAAAAGAGGCGAGGGGGGTGGAAGGGGTGATCGCAACATCCGATCGAGAAATCCTGAGCTATTCAGGTAAAAGCAGGTCCGAAGTCAAGCAACGCACCGACCAGCGTGATTCCGGCCGCTGTTGCCTCGCGTACGTCAATACAGATCCCGATTTTTGGAGCTCGGAAAAAAAATTCACCGAAAATCCCTTCGTTTTGAACGAACGGGGGCGTCTACAGCCAGCGTTTATTTGACTTGCGTTAAAGAAAAACCCCTCATTGTTTCATTAATTATGTGGACAAACTTGTTGTGGAAAAAACAATATTTATCCCGACCTGTTACCGAACAGTTTATCGTTATAATTTTTGATCAGATTGTTGATTTTCTGCCCAACACTTAAGTGGAACAAAGTGCATATCAGATAGAAGGTTTATATGGGCTGATGATAACAAATTTTTAGTTAATCCTAGCAATAAACTGGTGATGGCTCAAGACCTTTTTTTTATATTGGTTTGAGATGAACGCAGACACTATTATATTATAGATGACTGTTTCAGCAGAAAGAGACATAGTTAAAAAGAGAAACACTTGTTCGAAACTATCTTTCCTTCAGTGGAAGCCAGCTGGATAAGTGTGTGGATTTTGTTGCCATAATATAACTTCAGTTTTAAAAGACGTTAGAGAACATTAAAAAGAACTGTAGTTTTTATTTCACATGAAAGACAGATATGCCATTTGAATTGAATGTTTGCGTGAAATTGAAGTTATATGAAAATGATCAGAAAAACATAGGATTCAGCAAAAACTAAAATCTGAAAAGTTTAGTAATTGTATTGGAAAACGGATAATCCTACACAGTATGTTTGTTTGGTAGATAATCGTTATTTTTTGGTTATTGAAAAAGAAATGTGTGATGGATTATCAAATTTAATTCATTGTTAAAGCCTTACTTGTCAGAGAACAGAAAAATGTTCATTCTAAGGTCCCCGCCTGAAACTAGTTTTAACTAGTTTTAGGCGGGTATTAGAGATGAACATTTTTGTGTTCTCTTACCTTTCTCTCCGACTTGCGAGGTCTATGCGGCTCCCACCTGTCTTTTTACCTGTTGCACGTCTTCATTTTCTGTTAGTTTGAGGTATGCGCACTCTGTGACGTAGCGTGGCCATTTTGGCCGCCATCGCTCAGGCAGGTTTTCTCTTCACACGAGCGGAAGATGTCCCTGGGAGCGCCTGCTCCGTCCTGGTTCTTCAACCTTATCGCCGTAGTACAGTGCGGATACCTTCATTTCCTACAGTCGGCCTGTAGGAGAGGACATCACATCATCTTTTTTTCCGCGCATCTGCGCTGCTGAGTCCTCTCGACGGACAGAGGCAGGAGAGTCGTTTGACCCGCCACTTTGGGTCACACCACTCAGATAATCATCCAGTAAATCGCCGTTTCAACCATCAGTTTCGTGTTCGTTTGTTTTTGTTTTTTTTTTGTTTGTTAGCCGCTTATTCTTCTCTGTTGCGCAATTTTCTTTTGTTTTTCAAAATTGTAAAAGAAATATTGTTTTGAGACCTTTTTCCTCTGGATTAATTCAATCTTAAAAACCGGGCCATCTAAATTATATCCAAAATTTCTTTCCTCCTGTTTAGCATCTGGTGATGCGTAGTCGGTGGGGATGGGAGAGAACCTGGTGATTCCAGGGTTGGTAACTTGCTTGGTCTCGCTCGTCCGCGCCCTGACACTTTCGGCCGGACTCTTATTCTTCGGCCACCGGTCCTGTTGTGTGTGCAAGGAGAACGAGTTTTATGTTCGCGAGCCGTTGCGAACGCAATGCTTTGTCGTGTTGGAGCGTGGTTGAGATTTGTGTTATTTTGAAATGTGGCTTTAAAATGTGATAATTATGCCCATTGAATTATTATTATGCAAATGTGGTTGCAGTTATAAAAGCGATGAGTTGGCTGAGTAAGTTCAGTTCCTAAGAAAGGAAATGTTAAACGTGAGTGCAGAAGAGGATGAAGATAATTCATATTTTTTTATAGCCTGTTTAATTTAATGCAGTCTCTTGCTGCTTCGTGTGAGAAGACTTTAACGAACATTACTGAGTTTTGGTTGGTTTCTGTGTAATGTCTCAGGTCTGTGTTGAGCTGTGTTGTAGGTGTATTTAGTAGACCACGCCCTCTCGCCCATGCATGCGGAGTGGGCGTTAGGATTTAACAGCATGGGGTCAAGACCTGTACTGACTGCGGGGGTCCAGTACCCACCATCACTCCTCTCATCTTTCCTCCCAGTTACCTTGTCCCCTCCTCCCGGGGGCTTCATTCACCGGACACGCACAGGTTGTGCCGACGCACTGGTTGGGAACTGCGCACTGGTTGGTGCCGCGCACAGTGGTCCCGGGCCCAACGCACTGGTTGGGGGCCACGCACTGGTTGGGACCGGCGCGCGCACTGGTTGTGCCACGACAACGGGTTGGGACTGCGCACGTGGATGGTCAACGCACAGGTTGGGACCACGCACTGGTTGAAGCACGTACTGTGGAAGAGCCACGTGGACATGACGGCCGGTCGCTGAATCCCCGTCCAGGACCTCCAGCACCACGGCCACTTCCCCCCCCCGGGACGGCGCTCTCCGCCGTCCTTTGTGTGTGTCCAAGGGTGTCGGCCTTGAACGACCTCTTCAAGAACCGACCGGTTTTGGGGCACCTGGTGCGACAGGTTTGCTGCCCCGTAGACTCTGGAGAAGCAGGGGTTGGGGGAACTACTATGACGTTGGAAAGGGATGGTTGGCTGAAGAATTTTTTATTTAAAATTGTGTGTATGATGTCATATAGTGTTGAAGATTCTTGATTGTGATTGTGCATGTCGTTTATTGAAATCTTGATTGTGATTGTTGCATGTTGTGTGTGTTGGAATGCTTGATTGTGAATGTGCATGGGGTGTGTGTGTTGAAATATTTAATTTGTGATTGCGTGTGTTGAAGAGAATAAATGGGTGTTGTATTAATCTGTCTTGTGTGGGCTCTTGCGAGTTGTGCTGTCAGTCACTCCCTTCACGTGCCCACTAAACTGATCGCTGTCAGGGCAGACCTCACCGGGGTCGTCGTGACAACGCGTATTCTGATTCGATTTGACTTTTGATTCAAAATTTAGAAATAGACTTAGGAAAAATATAAAAAACCGCATTGCAACTGATTATTCGCAGGAAATTAATTTTTAGAAAAAATTCATGTGAGAGAAATCTCGGGCCAGACTCTTTCCTGATACTTCACAGGTGAGATGGTATGAAAATGGGAGTGCTGGGACAGAAATCATAATCAAAAATGTCCCCGGAAATTATGCTCACTCCCATCCCCAACTCACACACACATACAATAATACACACAGGCACGCACACACACAAACACACACCCACACACACACACACACCCATACACACCCACACACACACACACACACACACACACACACACACAACACACACTTTATCAACCAATCCATTCAATTCAATCTTGAAATGATAATACCGAAGCCCTACCTTAAAGGACAGTAACGTGTTTATCTCTCACAGAAAGTCAAAGTCACAACCAGTAGGGACATCTCGGATAAGATTTTCATGAGTCTGTAGTAAGTAAAGTGTTTATGTTGGCATCATGTAAGTCTCAATCCTCTTGAGAATATGTATGTGTGAGGTACATCACACGGAATGCACCGATATCCTTCCTCACGTTTCAAAAGATACGAGTGGGGTATAATAGAGTGACCTATACGACAATCGCTCAGTAGGGATTATGATCAGAGGAATGGGAAGGATGGTAAAAATCTTATAAACGTTGCGGAAATTTTTATATGTAAACTGGGAAACTAGTCAACTGCATTCGTACGACAATGTAGTAATCATAAATAAGGTGACTCAGATCCCACAAAACTTAAAGGACTGTGGTTGATAACGGAAATCTTAAAGCAACGTAATAACAATAAGAGGTCATATTCTTGACTAATAAATATGACTATGCAATCTGATCCAGTCCAACAAATTCATAACGAAAGTCAATGCTGTTTATAAATTTACACAGAATAAAGAAACCTGCTTTTATTACAAACTAGTCGACGATTTACAACATAAAGATCATTAGTTTTATTCTTAAATGGAGAGATAGATAGACAGATAGACAGATTGAGAAAGAGAGGTAGTAGGTTTAATAGGGTAATAGATAAAAATAAATTCAAGACGGTGGGGTGGGGGGGGGGGGGGGAGACGATTGGAAGAGGAGAGAGAACAAGTGCGCTGCGCTTGTGGCCATTGCACTTTTTCCAGGGAGAGGCGACCGAAATTACCAAATAAATCAGATTGTGACGATAAGCTAAACACTGAACAGCATGTACATGCATACATAATGCCCACACTCTGGGTCCTCGCACATTGCCCCCCCGACACACACACGACACATGCCCCTTCTCATCCAACAGTGATCACATACTTCTGTACAAAGGTTCTGAGCAAGACAATTCCCAAGATCAATGAAACTGATATTCACAAGAACACAGTTCAACGTTTGTTCGTAAATAACAAACAAAAAAACAGAATCAGTGCACTACTCCCGGCTTAAACCAAATACAAACTTATGAAGGTTGGTATACACGGCAATACCAACAGAAGTCCAGATGTCCTTAGCACGAGATTATTGATTCTGCAATGGGAGAAGTATATTGCACGCCCGATGCCCCACACAACGGGTGTCAAAATGGGCGGCCGAGTTGGGAAGAAAGAAGGAATCTGGGGTCCAGAGGTCCGGTTTGTTTACGCGAATTACCTCGGATAGGTGCAAAATGGCGGCGCAAGTGGCGGCCATCAGGGCCAGCACTCTACAACGGCGATTTGTGTCGAAAGCGCAAGAATGATTAGAGTTATCTCCCCTGATAAAAAAAACTCGGTCGATAGACGTACATCGGTCTATCCTAGGGAGGCCTCTCTCTAATAACTTCGCTGCGCCCCGCGGGCGGTTGCGGCGCGCAGTGGGCTGCCAAACTCCTTCTCTCCTCTCGTATCTACTCACAGCGCGGCCGTTCGCTGCGCGCGAGCGACGCGGCTCTGTGAGGTAACGTGCGTGCCTTCGCGAGCCCACTCGCGTGTGTGTATGTGTGGTGTGTGACACAGAGAGAGAAGGCCGGGAGGGCGTACGGCTTACATAAATGACTTAAAAAGCATTTTTTCTGTTGTATTCTTTCTCCTTTTTTAATGCGCGCGCGTGCGCGCGTACGCTGTGTGGTACGAGACTGAAAAATCAAGAAGAGAGCAAGGAGTTGGAAGTGCTCGGTTTATATGTGCGTGCATGTGTGGCACTTTGTGTGTGTCTGTTCTGTTTGTGTGTGTGTCTGTGTGATGTGTGGAGAGAGAGAGTGACAGGGAGAGAGAGAGAATATTCATGACTGTTTCACTTGATGCACGTTGCTCTTATATATATATATATACGATTTGAAAAAAGAAGAAACTGGTGATCGTATTATAATACTCATATCTCATCTCTCCTCTTTGTAATATATATAGTGGCTTTTTTTTCCGACGTGCGCGGCGGACGCGTGTAGCGTGAAGCTCGTCGTGTGTGTGCACATGTCTGTCCATTTGAATTAAGGAGTACGTCTTACCCCGGTTTTTTATTATTATGGCAGCGAGCGCCGGCGTTTGTTTTGTGCCTACGGTTTGTGACCACTTCGGGTGCGTACTCACACGCCCCTCGGACCTTTTCCCGTCTCGTAATCAATTACTCTGGCACTCTGTGTGCGTGTGTTTGTCTGCGCGCGCGTATATTTATTGGGACGTATTGTTCCTATGCGCGTGTATTGTCCGTGTTCGAGTGAAAGAATGAGGATAACTGGCCTTTCAAAGTACTGAACAGGTGAGTGCGAAAGCGAGAGTGTGTGCGTGTGTGGGCTTGTGTGTGACGTGCGTGGCGTTGAGTGCGTGGTGTGTGTGTGTGCGCGTGCGTGCGTTTGTGAGTGTGTGTGTGTGTGTGTGTGTAGGAAAAGGAGACAGTGCGAGTAATGTTTGTGGTGTCATGGATAACCTCCAGGTATCTGAATGCTAAAGAGAGACTTTATATATTATCTTTTATGCGCGCCATACTGTACGCCCCGCACTCGCTCCACCGAGCTATCACACGGCGGCACGCGCGTGGCGTGACAACACACACAGACAGTAACGCTGGCAATAACACGGCCGTTCGGCGCAGCCATGTCGATAAGAACACACGATGAAAGGGAGGGAAGAAAAAAACCTGTTTAATTGCTCTACGTTACACAACTCGAGCAACCGTTACACACATCCCTAAAAGCAACACAACAACTAAAAAATCAACAACCCTTTCAAAAGATCAATGCAATTGTACATACTTTAGACACAACTCAAATGTTTGCAACGGTTTAGAAAATAAATATTGATTTACATTTACTAACTCACGACAACAAAGGCCACGACCGTGGCTACAGACATTCGGCTCTTACTGATCAAAATAAACGAACGACATACGTTTTTTTTTTTTGTTTTTTTTAAAGGGAATTCTTGTTTCGTTTTTTTTTAGATCAGGATGTCGGTGTGCTGACGCTGTCGAACAGACAGCTCGCTTCGGTAGAAGTACGACAAGACCCGCGCGTTTGGGAGTACGATTGCACCCGCGCCCCGTCCGTGAGACGGAATCCCATGTTCGTCCTCTTCCCGTACCCGCACTCGCCGGGTCGTACGCACGTCCAAGTATTTGTGAGGTTTGGTCAAGTCGATTTGTCTAAGATTGAACCCTTTGCTACTGACTTTGTTTTATATATATTCCGACCGAAACAAAAGTATCGTTTTGAACGACAAGGCCACGATTCCGTCCCCTTTGTACTCCTTTTGAACAGCCCCGGCTCCCGTTTGTCCTCTGTTTTCTACTAGAGCAACAAGGTCTATTCCCTTTTTCCTCATCCACACGCCTTAAAGCATTCGGCGAACTCGCCCCTTTGTGCTCTTTCGCACGCAGTAGCCGGAACCCCAGGTCGTACATACCAGGTAAAATTCCGGCCCTCAGCTCGAGTTTGATCACGGACACCCCAAGTCCGGCCCGCCTCAAGGCCATGGACAAGGAATCCGTGTCCATTCGCACAGCTGTAATCAGGCTCTTGGACACGAACCGATCCGATCAGGTCCGTAATGGAAACTCCAGCATGCGCAGTTTGGGCGTACTGGTAGAAACGAAAAATCCGATCTGCATGGGCAAGTTCCAACGCAAGGGGCACTTCGTCGTCTCTAACCTCCTGCAGATCTTCGCTAAGGGGTTAGTTTTGGAAGAGGGGCCTCGTTGAACAGACGAGCCGGTCCTCGTCGGACTCACGAAACTCACGTCTCTAAGCATGGCTACGTATGGTCAGCCGTCTTGCCGAAGGCGCGTAATTGCCCCATGATTGAACAACTCGGCCAGGGATCTGCTTGTCCGGGGGGTGAACGTCGCCCTTGCCTCCTGGCGTCCGAGACGGCCTCCCCGAACGGCCTGAAACAAGCCACGGGGTCGGTACACGCTTGCTATCTCTCCACCACCCTGTTTGCACGTCGGTGACGCGCAAGGCCGTGGGACAAGTGGCACACCGCAACAGAGAGGGGTAATCGATCATGATGGCACTTACCGAGAAGTAGCTACCCACTAACGACTCGCCTGGCTTGGGACAACAGCCGCGTGCTCGATCGCGTAAGACGCATGAACTCGCCGATGTCCTCTCTGTCACGACCACGGTTTTTGGAAGACGCGGGCTGGAGCTCGAAAAATGCTCCCTCAGACTCCGAGGCACCTCGAATATCGCACTGGAGCGATGCCGAACAGAGAACCTTTTTTTGTACGGCCTCGACTACCGAGGAGACGGTCCACATCCTCTCCATCGTCACGGGAACGGGCTCTTGAGTTTGGGTGCATTGTACGTCGTAAGAAGCGACGCAGGTCGGCGATCGGGCCCTCCTACGTGGCCGCCCACTCGCCCTCCCACATCTCCACCACTGCCCCACGCCCACGCTCCTCCCTCAGGTACCTGGTGGTCTCCGCGGTACGCGCCCACAACCATCTGCCATAGACTTGCCGCTTGTATGGGTAGGGCCGCTAGGCCTCGGTCGCGCGACACGCGTGCCCGTGTGGACGCACCCCGTGGTACTGAAACACGTCCTAGGGGTGTGGGGGGGGGCGCATCCCTCTGGTCCCCACCCGTCCACCCGATCTCTCCGCTCGCCAAGCAACCTTTCTTTTCCATTGGAATTTTGTGCCTGAGCGTTCCTACCCCCCTTTATTGAGGCCAAAACCATTCTATCTTAGCCATTCCCGAGCCCTGTTGTCCTAATTTGTCGCATTTTTTCGGCCTGAAAGGCGTTGGACTTTACGACGCCTGACGAACCCGCGCCGTGGGCTGTTCCCCTCAATCAACGCCACAAGAACAGGGCGTTACAATCGAAGCCCAGTAAACGGGAAGCGAGTTTGCCGCACGGCCGTACCCGCGTCACTTCCCTTTTTCGTGGTACCTGTGGAAAATCAATGACGGTCCCGCCTACTATCATGCGCTCGCATCTCCACGGTGCATGTCGGCGTGCGAAGGGTCCCACTAAAGAAAAGTTGGCGTCGGGGTAATACGAGGGGAAGTACTCTGAAACAGGTATTTTGAGGGTGATGCCCGGAATGCCCACGGCCCGTCCTTGATCATGGTCTATACCCAAACCCCTGTAAAACTCTAACCTGTTTTTCCAGGAGCCTCCAGTAAGGGGGACTACGTCCAGGTTATTAAAACCAGACTAGAAAGTCCTGAAACACGCTCATCCCCTTTTCGCGCCACACGGAGGAGGTCATTACACTTCCGTAAATCCTCTCCGACCTAGTGGTGCCCTTTAAGGCGCTATGAAACGAACTCGCCTGGTGGGGCCCGGGCAGGTCTAGTCGGGTCAGGGGTTTTGACGTACGAATAAGGGAAGAACCCCTTGCTCTGACACACGACGTACCGCCCTCAAGTTACTTATCGTAAGAATATCCCGGGCGCTAGGTAATACTGGATATCCAAAAATTTGAGTTTGGGCGTGGACACGCACTTAAACTGATTACCCTTGCCTTGAATCACGTAACGCACTCTCCCTTTTCTCCCCCTCAGGCCTCCTGCCCCCTCTAACAACCAGGTATCTAAACAGGTAAGGGTTTGCTCAGTTTAGGTCGTCAGACGGACTATTGAACCCGAACATACGGGCATTTCATTCAAGTAACGTCAAAAAAGACGTGTCATTCGTTCGGTGGTCAAAACCACGGGTTTGACGAGGATCGAATCTGGAACGTATACCCCGCTGAATACCCCTTCTTTCAGCAGATCGTAATCCTTATCCGACGCGGCTCGAGGTTGCGCCAGCATGCGGTCTACCAGGTGTCCTGCGGGACGCCCTCCGACACGAAAGCACTCGGGCTCCTCAACCCCGGGCCCGGTGTTCGCGGGGGGGGGGCATCACGCTCATGGACAAAGGACGTGCCTCGATCAGGTACTTGGTCTTTTCGGTTTGTTTCTTATCCCCCTCTTTTAGCTGTACCCTGAAACGCTTTCGAAATTCGTACGTCCCCTGTACGGGTAACACGTAATTCGAAAGGGGTTCGTAATCCCTTGTCCGCCAAAGACTCCAAGGGGGTCCAAAGGCCGCTGGTACAACGCCCCCCGAATACACCTGCCTCACCTTACCCCCGCAATACCATTCAGTGTGCTGATTAAGTATTTCAGCTTTTTCCACTGCTCCCCCGCCGCATGAGGGCATCCGAAAGAGTTAGTGGCTTTGTTTAGGTCGGAGACGTAGCAAAATGGTTTTGTACAGAGTACCCTCAAGCGGAACGGAGTCGACCCTGGGGCTTCACGCCAAGGTACGAAAAACAGCCCTCCTCCTCGTCGTCCAAGGAGAACATACGACTACGGCCATGTCAAGAGGCCGCTCCAACCAAGGCAGGTCGGCTAGAGACACGCCCCCGAAATTGCCCCGGGGGGTCACGGGGGTCCCAACGCCGAACCACTCTCACCAGAGTAATGTAAACCCTTTACGGGAGCCACCCCGGTGCAAGGGGCCAGGCAGCGAAAAAAACAAAAGTTAACTTCGTACAGGGAAAGGAGATGATTTTATCCTCTACCAGGGGGTACCCGCCCCAGTTGGAAAAAGGCGAGGGGGGAGGGGGGTGATCGCAACATCCGATCGAGAAATCCCTTGAGCGGATTCAGGTAAAAGGCTGGTCGAAGTCTAGCAACGCACCGTCCAGCGTGAGGTCCGGGCCGGCTGTTGCCGCCGGGGTCGCGGAACCTAACAGATCCTGATTTTGGAGCTCGGAAATAAAATCCCGAAAATCCCGTTTCGTTTTGAACGAGACGGGGGCGACTAAAAGCCCTAGCGTTATTTTGACTAGCGTGAAAGAACCTACAGGCGCCCCGTCTCTCTGTTTTGCAGATCACACGAAAGAGTGCGAAAATTTGGATTTTAAATTTTCTCTTTTTGTGACTCGAACGCGTCCCGCAAACTCCTCTTTTCCAATGCCGGGCACCGTCCGTCACCGTCGACATAACGCACGTTTGTACATGGACGATTGGGCCCTGTTGAAAGAATGGTTCGAATCGCCCCCCAAATTGTCCAATAGACGGCCGCCTAACCGGATCGTCTATCGTCCACCCCTTCCCACCCGTCCGCATCCATCTCGTTTTTCCTTTTCCTCCCAATTTCGGAGCGTTTTATAGTAGGAGGGGGTTTGGGCTGTGAAGTCCGTTTTTCTTTTTTTACCGTGCGTCAGCCGTTTTTTTAGGTGCCTTTTTTAAAGTCCAAATTCCGGAAAACCATGTGCCGGCACTCGGCGCAGGTAAGAAACGTACTACTGACCCCCTACGTATCTCGTTTCGCGCAAATGCCCTCTAACCCATCCCGTTCCTCGAACTCGCGCTTTAACAATGGGGGCAAGTATACGGAAGGACCCGCCGTGGGCTGATAAATGACATAACCAAAAAAAAAAACCAAATCAAACAAAAAAAACAAAAAAACCAGCCTGGTTACTAAAAAAAAAAACGTACACACACACAGGATAAAGGTATATCTTGATACAAGCGCCCGTCTCGCGCAATCGTTATATCATTTTTTCCACAGCAAACTTCATCAACAAAAAAAAAAACAAAAAAACAACTGCACCAAATATGAAACAACAACCGGCGCATGCAACGATACAAGTTTTTTCTTTTTCTGTCACCCCAACGAGGCGCGTTATAGCGCATACAACAAATTATGTTTTTAACAGCCAAACTTTGAGACCGTTTAGTAACATAAAAACCCAAAACAGCATGCATGAAAAAACCGCGTCTCGTATCCGCGTATGCACAACAGCAACAAAAAAAACTGGTTATCTATAAACACAATGACCAAAAACGCGCGCGCAATGCTCACGCGATACACGAATCGTTTTCGTCCCAGCGCATTCGTTCCGAACATACGCGCAAAAACTCATTAATTTAACCGTAAAACGATTATAATCAAGCGTAAAGAAAAAACGCACTCAACGACATCAAACACTAGTACGCTACACAGCACACTCCAAATAGTATAACGTGGTAGGAACTAATTAATCAAGCCTTATTAGAACTACCAAACGAAAAGAGTTCACAAACCTCGTCGTTGAAAAAAGAAAAAGGGAGACTTAAAACACACACCACAAAAAAAAAAGCTATACACCGCACACGGCACACACTTTTAAAAAAAAAAAAAAACTATGAGTCAACCACAATATTTTCTAATGTACACAACGTCGTGTCCCGCGTGCGCGCTTTTTCTTTTTTTCTTTTTTACTTTTGTGAGTATGTGTTCAGTCTCGCCCGTCCTCCCCCCCCCCCCTGGACCCCCCCCCCCCCCCGCACTGAAGGAAAGTCTTTCTCCTTTCGTTCAGGGTCGATCATCAGCCCGTCGGAGTTCCGTCTCCCACTCTGATCAACGTTTAGGAAACTGCCCCCCAGTTTTTTCGACTGAAACTTTAAACAGTAAGCGTCCCATAACAAGTTCGCCACAATAGCGTCACCAGCGGAGAGTACAGGATCCTTCGTAGTTGAATGCAAGCAGCGCGCGCATTTTTCCGCGAAGGCTCGAAAACCCCCTCTTAGGCGACGACGTTCGTCGGCGCCCTATGCTTCGTTTGCTCGTCCAATCGGTTGAAAGACAGGTAATATGTGGTCAGCACGAAGCATGGAGTCGGTGCAAGCCATTAAAATCGTCGCAAACATAGCCAACGCGAGCTGCGTCAAAGTCACAGAGGGCTTTTTTTCCACCACCTCAATACACCGTCATCGGCCCCGTCCTAACAATCACCCACCCAGCGGACCGTTTTCCGCGTCTAAGTCTCGAAAATGATCAGTCTTTTCTCGTCCTCTATGGTGGCCTTCACGCATGGGGAACAGATCCTTCTCCACAGGGAATTCGTATAAGACTGCGACAAAGATATATGTCGATTAAAAAGGCGACTCTCTTTGGCCGTAGTCCCCTGGATATGTATTAGGCCAATAATCCAAAATGAGCCCGACTGCGGCAATCCTTAGGTGCCGCCTCAGGAACGTCCTTTTAAAAAAACAAAAACTTTTGTTCCACACCGTGCCAGGATTCGCGTGTTCTACTTAAGCGTAGTCACTGTCGTGCTTGCTTTTGTTCAGCGTTTATAAACCAGTTTTGGCCAGCAAGCCGCATTGTCCCCTCGAATCGCTTCTAAACGAAGCAAATTCCCCATTTCTTTCTTCCTAATCCTCCAAGGGCGAGCCAAACAATTAAAAAAAAAAGAAGAAGACTGAAACACACGTGGATTTTGTTTGTTTTTTTTATTTTGGAGTGTCTTAACGACGGGGGCTCACGCAGGTCACTCCGTTTGTTTTTTCCCCTACCACCCTCCTCCTTTTTTTTCATATCGGCGTCCGCCTTTTTCCTTCCGGTTTTTTTGTCCTACATGAGGCGAGAATGAAATCGCTCATCTCCCGCAAGAGCCCATCCCATTCGTCGTGGTTGAGGGCTAATCCCCTTTTTCGTGGGCACATAGCGAGTCTCTCTCAAGTCTCACCACCTCGTCGTCGGAAGAGGACGAAGAAGAAGAAGAAGAAGATGGAGCGAACTACTTCTGATGTGGAGCAGTTTCACGCCTTTCCACTCGTTAACCGCGCAAAAGTATTCCTATGTCCCAGGACAATAGAGTTTTTGCCCTCGAATATCCCTTTCTATCTTGATTCATCTTGCCGCGGTTTGAAGCTAAAAAAAAACTTTCAAAGTCCAAAACAGCAGGTTGACATTCGCAGACGGAAAAGGGGAGAAGGTAGAGTCACCCCAACAAACGCAGTCTGGTTAAGCCAAGTAGTAGTTGGTGAAGGAAGGAGGGAGATGTGGGAGGGAGAAGCGTGCCAGTCGCGAGTCAGCATGAAGCCGTTCCCCGCGGCGGGGAACTATAATATACCCCTTTCTCTGCACCTTACCCCGTCCCACGCGCGTCATGCAGTCGACAGCCTTCACTGCTCCCGATAAACTGACGCTGCGGGTTGTCGAGCGGAATACGACCCGCTTTGGTCGCCTTTAAGTCTTCCATCCTAGCGCTACCTACAGCCAGCATACGCTTTAAGCTGTTTCCTTCCACCTGACCTACGGTCCGGGATCTGACGGTTCGACTCCACCTTCACGTCGTCCCGCGCGGCGCGTGTGAAACATTTCAGGCGGCACTCTGAGAGGCCCGCTCACGTCCCTTTTGGGCTCTCACACGTCCGCGAACAGTTTACCATCTCCTTTCCCCCTAGCGCGTAGTAGTCACATAACGTTGATGAGTGCATTTTACTAACTGTAAGACCCGTCTGTCGTTGCGGCCGGGGCGCAGGGGTCGAAAGGGCTAGAGAAGCCCGTATGGCCAACCCCCGGCTCCTGGCCACCACGAAATACACGACGTAGAGACCGCACGTAGAGCTGGGCTGGCGACGCTCTGGATCGTTCTGGAGTTATACTTTCATGGGACGGGAAAGAGTTGCGTCATATAAACTCTGCGAATAGGTTTCGTGGAGCGGGGGGGATCCGAAAGCTATCAAAGTAATCCGCCCCGTCCAATCCGTCGAAGTAACCGCCCACCCAATTCACCCCCGGCCCATCCGGCTCGAGCCTGTGTTGATGACGTAGGCGCTCGGAGAGGTCCTGGAGACTCTAAAAGGCAGCAAATCTTGGGAAACACCCCCGGAACACCGTCGGGCCCCCGGGTTGCGCGTCAGCGAGCCGCGGATTTTGAACGTCGTTCATACAGCGAAGACCGTCAGCACCTGACGGCTTTTGTCAATCTCAATCACCCCGTCAGCTCCCCCGTAGACGAATCACTAACCACCTGCGTGGGGCAAGAGCTTGACTAGAACTTCAATTCCAGGCGCATCGGGGAGATTCTGATCAGCTCGAACTGATCCCCGTCCAGTAACTGGGTGTGAAGATCGGAAGCAGTACAGGGCGTAACCGCTACCGAAGTCACTCATGGAAAACCCAAGCGCCGTTATTCTTGTATGATGAGGCCGGCCCCTTCAAGCGTGGTCATGTATGCCCCTGCGACCCGCTGTCCCCTTAAAATCCGGGGTCAGTGGCTTGGCCGGACGTGCCTTCCCGGTCCCCAGTGACTCCCCACAAAATTCAGAGTGGTAGTGCTGAAAGTTGGAAGGGTTTTTTGTGTAGGCGGCCGGTTTAAGGCCGCGCTGTCCACCAGGGCTACCACGATCCGTTGAATGGTCCTGGCTTAGGAACAGGTTGTCACTGGATGGTGCCAACGTTGCCCGTGGGGATTGTGAAGTTCTTGATCACCCCCCTCTTTACGGAAAGCTTGGCCGTGTCCTTTTCCAGCGCTTTTTAAGCGGGTGCCAGCGTGATGGCCGAGTTCCGCCTTGGGCCTTCCTGACGAACAAGCTACAGATGGGTAATGACTGCGAGCGGGCGCCGGGTATCGCCGACCACCAAGAGGCAAAAGGCTTTTGGAAAGGGGTCAGACGGATCTTGACGTCCCACCGGGCCCGTTCAGCAGAAGCGTTCCTGGGCCATCAATCCTGCGCAGCTGCCCATCAGGTCCATGCTCCGGCTCTGAGCGGCGGTGGCTCTCCTACGTTTTCACCCTTTAATTGTATATATCCCCGGCCGTATCGTCCACACGCCTGGGGGCGAGTCCTGCGCGTTACAGAGCGACTTCCAGTTAGCCGCGCTTATGCTCCTCCCCGTTGAAGGTACGCAGGATCTCGCAGGTAGGCTCTGTAGGAGGTAAGTGTTTTTCGGAATTGGTCACCAGGCGCGCCGTTCCAGCGACATATCTACCTGCAGAAGAAAGGCTGTGCAGAGAAATTGTTAAGCTCGGACTGACGTGAGGGGGTGCGTCGTGGTCGGTGCCCATCTCCCTTTGGAAAGCTTTGACTTGCAGTGTAAAAAAGGTTTGGACCAATCCTCAATTCGGAGGAAGCCACCTGTGATGACGATTCTATGGGCGCCCCGCGGAGACAGGGTGGCTAGGGGGTACACTTCTTACGTACTGCCCCTGTTCCACGATTTTGGGGAGGGGGTAGGGAAAAACAAGTGCCAAGCCCGAATGCACGCTCTCCGCGACAATCTGTTAAAAAGGCCGATTAGTTATCCGAAAAATTTCCCTGTTGTTGCCCCGGCCCATCGTCGTCTTCTTTTCTTCTTCTGAGACCCCCCTTTCTTCTTCTTCTTCTGGGTGGCGGCGCGGCTAGCCGCTGCGGATGATGCTGCTCGTCTCACGGCTTCGCTGAAATAACGCCCATCGCCACCTCGCGAGCCCCGTTTTAAAGACCCTCAGTTCTGGCCGCGAAGCCGCGCTTGGGCTAGGTCTAATCCCGACCTGCCCCTTTTTTTCAGCAAAGCCTTGCCCCCTTTTTTCACAAAGGCATCACCATACGCCTCGCTGGCTGCGAGCCTGGCGGCGACTGGGAAATGGCGCGGCAGGACCCCGCCTCTGTACGTGGGGGCCCCCGCAACACGGGGAGGCCGGATCCCGGCCTGGAAGCAGATATAATAACAATCCTCGTACCGCATCGCTGTCATTTTTTTTTTTTTTTTACATGAAAGGGGGTCGGCGAGGGCGCAGGTGGGAGCGTAGCCACTGTGTGGCCACTGGAAAATGAACAGAGTCCTTCCCGTGTCCGCGCTTAAAACCATCTCTACGGATGTAAACTAACTGGGAGCGACCACAGAGGCACGTAGTGGGGTTTGACGTAATATCTGGTGATAGGTTTCGGCTGTCCACGTCGCTGCGTTGGATGATTGGGTTAGGGCGCGTAGGAGAGGGGCCATCACGGACACTCGACCCCACGGTCTGGGCTGGTCCAGGTCGCAGGAGACGAAGATGCTTTTAAACACTCTGATTCAACGTCCATTATCAGCGGGGGCACAGCGCGGTGGTCTTGCCTGGTACAAAAGAAATTTCGTCCTAGATTCTTTTTACCCCGGGGCCCATTCTAAAAATGACCCTTTGTCCTCCAAGACGATCGCGCGCCTTTTTCGTGTAGGCGTTGTACTCGAACCTCAAGGGTGGTTTTCTCTTTCTCTTTTTGTTGTTGGATGATACTAAAAGGCGGTCTTTTTCCTCTTTCCACGGCGCGGTTCAAGTCGCGATAATGCTTCGTTTGGTGGGGTAGAGGCCCTCAGCTGACGCAAAGGTTTATTATAACCTGTAGGGTGTCGATACGATCCGGATCCGAAACGGGACTCCGCGGGGTTGAAGTGAATAGGCGCCTCCTGTTGGGATTTCAGATCGGGGTGGTGTATTTCAAATCCATAACGAGTCGCCCGTCACGTTCCAAGTACTTTGTAGTCTAACAGTATTTCCGCCAGTCCACTTCCCAGTCGCCGTTCAACAAATCGATTTCGTTAGGCAGCTGGGTGGACAAATGGTCCGGCGATGGTTATCCGGAAAAAAATGCCAGAACTATTCTAGTCAACGTCAAATAAAAGGCCATTTTCAAATTCCTTGATCGGTCGGGGAGAGGAAGCAGATAGCCCAAACAACGAGCCCAGGAGCGCCGTCCACATTTGAGTGAGCCCACCCTCGGGTCAGGTTAACCAAGGAGGCGATCACACCACGGGCGTAATAAAGTAACGATATGAGTCGAGAGAATACTATTTCGCCGCACGGAAGGGCACTCCCAAACACGTTTCCAAGACGAGATCCCCCTTTCCGCCGCCCGCCTCCTCTCTCCTCCTCTCACCTCTCTTCCTCTCATTCATCTCTGATATCACGCTCGTCGATCCACGAGTTAAAGGACGGGGGATAACCCCCACCATTTCACCAGTACTTGGTATCGCCAGCCGATCTCGCTTCGTCTTCAAGTAGCGGCCGCTATTCTATAGGTCTGCACGCTCCCTCCGCTCACCCACTCTCTGAAGCTTCCGTTTTCCGAAAAACGACCCTTACACCTCCTCGTCGGCCAAATCTCCGGATCCTGTAGGTAAAGGGGGTCGTAGGAAGCGCCTCCGTCACCGTAAACAGTTCTTCCGTTCCAGGGAGGGGAGGTAGCCCTTTTTAAAGAGGCGCGTCTGGCCTTGCTAAGACGCACATTTTATCTCCTATTTTTCAGTTTCCTTCTTAGTGTTCCGCCCCTCTCCGACGATGGGGTAGTAAAGCCGTACAGGGTCCTGCCAAACGCGTTCCTTATTGCGGACGTTTAACGTCTACGGGCCTGGCTCTGAATGCTGCTGTAAACGATCCGATTGTAAGGCGTCCACCAAATCGTCCGGGGGAGGCACGTCGGCGTAGTCAGGGTGATAAAATGAGTAAAATACCGCCACAGTTTATTTCTTGTCAAACGTCCGTTAAAGCGTACCACTAAAGAGGCCTTTGATATCTTCGTTCAGGACACGAAGAAATGATTGTCGTTGTCCCTCAGGTATTTCCTGAAGGTGGCGTTTACGAACGTCGGTCGGACCCCTTATCCGTCTGCTAGGATCAGGGTTTTCCGTCCCTCCTCCACTTTCAATTTTTTTGTTCAGCACACCGTCCAACGCCGATACCACGTGACCCCCCGCCCCCTTTTTTGCTTTTCAAAGGTACGACCAGGCTCGTTTGCTAAACACGTCTATACACGCCAGCATGTACACGTGCCGTCGTTGTTTTTTTAATGAGGCGACGTCCGATCAGGTCGCACTGCCATTGAGCGTCTATGCCGCTCACGATGGTCTTCCTGCGCGGAAGCGTTTGACGACGCGTTATGAAAGTGTAGGCGGTCTTAATAGCTCAACAATCCCGGACCGTCCTTCGCGTCCCGATCCTGAATTGTTGGGCGTTTTTTGAGGGCGCAAGAAACGCCCCCTAGGGCCGCGGGAGTGTCGGGGGTAAATACATGCGCTCAAATTTTCCTAGTATTTCCCAGGGGACGTCCGCCGCCCGCCCCCGTTTTCTTCTTCTCCGTTTGTTCTTTCTTCCTTTTGTTGTCTCCCGCTTTTAACTCTCCTCATCTTCGCGTTGCTCCTCATTTTTCCGTTTAAGAGCGAGAGGGATGCTGTCGCTAGAGACAAAGGTTGAGGCGCCTCGTCCAGCCCCCTGAAATTCTCGACGGGCCGGTTGCCTATCATTCTTTAGGCGCGTATCATACGTCCCCAAAGCGGCGACCGCGAACGCCTCCGCCACCCCTTTCCGGATCCGGCTGCTCCTGTCCTGCGTCTTAGCACGTTCGTTGACTAGGTCGGTGTTATTGGATTTTTCCAGCACCCTCCCCTCCCGCTCAGGAGCACTTCCCCCTTTATCGTTCCAAGCCAGTCGCGGTCCCGTTAAATGCTGGTTCAAGAGCAAGAGGCTTTTTTTTCTCATGTTTTCGGGACGCTCTCCAACACATCCCGAACGACGACGTCAATCTACGCTCCTTCCTCTCAACCTCCTCTTCCCCTACCCGCTGATCCGTCGCCGTTCTGGGCGGCGGCGGAGAATCGCCCGCTGTTGCAGGGAGGAGCGCTATTATACTGATTATAACGTCCCTAAAAAGGCGAAAAAGCAGTTGCTGTAGATTCAGATGTTTTTTTCATACGTCAATCTTCGTTCGTTTGTATTAGGCGGCGTTGAGGCACGTTCGTCCATATCCCCGTCTAAACTCCTCAGGCTTATCCTTGTGCGTCCGTGACGAGGCTCCGAAAAGAGTTTCCAAGACCTTGGGTCTATCCAAGACCATTCGTGTTGGCCATTCTACATAAAGACTGGAAATCAAGCCCAAACACGGGCATCAGCAAGGAGCGGGATAAAGCCCCCCTTTTTGCAAAATTCACTTTCCGTCTTTTTCCAGGACGTTTTGTTTGTGGTCATTCCTTAACGCCCTTTTGTGCTTGCGCAGTTTCTTCTTCTGTGTGGGGCGTGAGGGGCACGTTTGCTTTAACACGTTCCAGGCAACATTCGCCACGAAAACGCAGTAGGTTCCGGTGGGCCGTATTTAGTAGTGGCCATGACGGCGGAGGCTTGGATACGGACAGCATTTTCAGGGTGGGGCATATTTTTTATTCTGTCCGTCATGTACCTTTTTACTTGGGCACGTACACGATCTGACGTTCCGGTTCGGAAAATAAGGTTGGTCCTCAGCCGATACAGGTCCGAGGGTGCCTGCTTCAGGTCGCACTAACAAATAGCCATGGGGGCGTTGCGTTGGCCGTCTTTAATAAGCATCTA